>CAJHNH020001580.1:461195-672931 GCA_905116865.2 Candidula unifasciata | reverse complement strand
TGACTAATGCTGCAGTACTGACTGACTAATGCTGCAGTACTGGCTTATGCTTCAGTACTGACTTATGCTGCAGTACTGACTTATGCTGCAGTACTGACTGACTTATGCTGCAGTACTGACTTATGCTGTAGTACTGACTTATGCTGCAGTATTGACTTATGCTGCAGTACTGAGTTATGCTGCAGTACTGAGTTATGCTGGAGTACTGACTGACTTATGCTGGAGTACTGACTAATGCTGCAGTACTGAATTATACTGCAGTACTGACTGACTTATGCTGCAGTACTGACTGACTTATGCTGCAGTACTGAGTTATGCTGCAGTACTGATTAATGCTGCAGTACTGACTAATACTGCAGTACTGACTAATGCTGCAATACTGACTTATGCTGCAGTACTGACTTATGCTGCAGTACTGACTTATGCTGCAGTACTGACTGACTTATGCTGCAGTACTGACTGACTTATGCTGCAGTACTGACTGACAAATGCTGCAGTACTGACTAATGCTGCAGTACTGACTTATGCAGCAGTACTGACTAATACTGCAGTACTAACTAATGCTGCAGTACTGACTGACTTATGCTGCAGTACTGACTGACTTATGCTGCAGTACTGACTGACTTATGCTGCAGTACTGACTGACTAATGCTGCAGTACTGACTAATGCTGCAGTACTGACTTATGCTGCAGTACTGACTAATGCTGCAGTACTGACTGACTTTTGCTGCAGTACTGACTTATGCTGCAGTACTGACTTATGCTGCAGTGCTGACTAATGCTGCAGTACTGGCTGACAAATGCTGCAGTACTGACTAATGCTGCAGTACTGACTTATGCAGCAGTACTGACTAATACTGCAGTACTAACTAATGCTGCAGTACTGACTGACTTATGCTGCAGTACTGACTGACTTATGCTGCAGTACTGACTGACTTATGCTGCAGTACTGACTGACTAATGCTGCAGTACTGACTAATGCTGCAGTACTGACTAATGCTGCAGTACTGACTGACTTTTGCTGCAGTACTGACTTATGCTGCAGTACTGACTTATGCTGCAGTGCTGACTAATGCTGCAGTACTGGCTTATGCTGCAGTACTGACTTATGCTGCAGTACTGACTAATGCTGCAGTATTGACTTATGCTGCAGTACTGACTTATGCTGCAGTACTGGCTTATCCTGCAGTACTGACTTATGCTGCAGTACTGACTTATCCTGCAGTACTCACTTATGCTGCAGTACTGACTTATCCTGCAGTACTCACTTATGCTGCAGTACTGACTTATCCTGAGGTACTGACTTATGATGCAGAACTGACTTATCCTGCAGTACTGACTTATCCTGCAGTACTGGCTTATGCTGCAGTACTGGCTTTTTCCAGACAATGGACAACATCAGTAGTTTTATTGGATCCTGTTATTGTACAGAATGTGTTGCTAGACCATAATTTATGTTCTCTAACATGTAACTCCAGCAATACTCTTCGAAAATGGGGAGCATTTTTAATCAAATTTATCAGTGCAACTTTCTTAGAACAGGTATTTTTATATGATGGAAGATGGTAAAAGATGGAAAATACACTCAGCAATAAAAAGCTATCAACTGCATTAAGAAAAACAATGCTAAAGTACTATTAGAATATATAATCTGCAAAGGGGAATGGAGGAGTGACATGAACTGCAGATGCCCTTCGACTGTCTAACCTGATGATGGTCATGATAATATAGTGATGTAGATATTTTTAAATTACTGAAGAGCACTACTGTCATTTGGTGGATAGGGGAGTGACTGGATAAAATTTCTTTGAACTGATGATGTTGGTGATGATGATGATGATGATGATGATGATGTAGCTAGTTATACGTTGCCAAGGATAATTGCTGTGAATTTGGGACAAAGGAGTTACATGATCAGATGACTTCAGCACATCTATGAAGTGATGACCTGGATAATGATGGATGACGGTGAGGATGAAGCAGAGATCAAGTTCAGCTGTGTACCCACCCATGCCATGTGTGTGGTAGAGCATGGATGTCACGCCATCAAAACGGAAACCATCAAACATGTACTCCTCAACCCACCACCGGACGTTTGACAGCAGGAAACGTAACACTTCCCACCTGAGGGAACAAAAACAGCAGATCATTCAGACATTCAACACCTGACATGCAATCACAGGTGGACATATTATTTATATACAGGAATGCTACAGGAAAGTCAAAAAGGGAAGATGAGCGGAGACCAGAAGAGAGCTACCTGGATTTTTTTTCTTTTTCTTCGCGTTCACGAGCTGTAAACTGAAGCAGAAAGTTCTGGTTGTTCGGCCAATTCTGTGTTCCAGAGTTTTTCATAACATATGTTTTACAGATCTGGCTAACTTATATGCGGCTTTGTTCATTGCCTTCCTGATAGATGCAGTCTGACTGGACTGTTTTAAATCATCAGTCATTAGACGAAGTTCAAATTCGTTGGAGACAGTTCAAAACAAAAATGGAAATCTCACAAAATGTCCTCCACTGTTGCGTTTAAACCAACCCCCCTCCCCTCCCCAAACACACACATACACAAGCCAGCACACACGCACACACGCGCTATTGCTCAGTTTGAATATCAGTTTCATATATAAACAGCAGAAGATAAACTGGGTCTTGATGGTAAACCTTTGCACTCTTGGCAGTAACCATATTAGTTTTAGTTTAAGCAAAAACTAATGACATATTTTGTTCAGTAAATACAGATTAACTGGCACCATTCCACCTTTCCAGACGATAGTGTTATATTATGCTATCAGTAGTCATGGGACTCACAACCCATGGCGATGGCGAGTGTGACTAGCAAGACTTTCCAGACGATAGTGTTATATTGTGCTATGAGTAGTCATGGGACTCACAACCAATGACAATGGCGAGTGTAACTAGCAAGACTTTCCAGACGATAGTGTTATATTGTGCTATCAGTAGTCATGGGACTCACAACCCATGACAATGGCGAGTGTAACTAGCAAGACTTTCCAGACGATAGTGTCATATTGTGCTATGAGTAGTCATGGGACTCACAACACAAGGCAATGGCAATTGTGACTAGCACGACCCTCCCGAGTTGAGAAAAGTCTTCCACAGTTATAGCTTGGGATTTCAGGACGTTTGCTGTCAACATTTGTATTTAGTGTGTTGTGTCTCAGACACTCAGCTCTCATCCTTTCTGCTGTCATTTCTTCCTTCTTTCTTGTTCCCTTTCTGATGTAACCCTCCAAACAATACCGGTCATGACATTTTGTTCCTAGCAGTCCACCCCAATACCTATATTGTGTATGTCCCTCTTGCACACATCTTTACATCGAAGTAGAGGTCGGCCTCAACATCTTCTACCCGTCTTTAAAAGATGTCCTTTGTGCCATCCTCAATTCTCCAGGTGTGACCCAGCCACCTGAGCCTTTGTAGACTGAGTATTAAGAAAAAGGTTTTAATACTCTTTTCAACACCTCAGTGTTTGTGATCTTGTCCTGCCACTTAATGCCAAGTATTCTTCTTGGGTTATTCAGCCGTTTCTCTTGGTGTACTACAGCATCTCTTAGCCCAGTCGGGACTAGGTGGGTGACATGGTCAACATGATACCAACTGCCTTTACTTTCCAGGACTTTTACTTGATACCCACTTTAATTTGGATTGACTTGGAAGTCAAAGTCATCTAAAAAAAAAGTTAGGCTCGATTTAGATTTGAACCCATGACCTTCAGATTTGATTTGATTCAAGAACCAACATCACAGCACTCAAGGCATTCCCATAAGCGCTCCGTCCCCATCTTCAGCAGCCAGCAAAGAGTTCCGATACTAATGGTGCCAGTAGCTTTCTGATTAAACGTCCGTCTTGCCTTTCCTCTGAGCCTTGAGCTTCTGCCAGAACGTCTCGCCACTCCCCGCTGCATCAATCTCACCAAACTATGCTGATCCATCTGCTCCTTCGCATTGTCCACGCTCTCCCACAAGGCACTAACCACATCTGCCCTATCATGTAGCAGTATTCCACCAAGTTGTGCAGAGCCAGCCAGTCTGTCCGCCTGTTCATTTCCCAACACACCGGCATGACCCGGTGAAAAAATCCAGACAATACCCCTCACTCGTGTCCTCCGCAGCGAAGCATGCCACTCTGCACGAAGCATACCTGTTCTGATCTTCCTCAGCATGCTTTCTGAATCAGTTACAATTACAATGTGTGTGTGTCGTGTTCTCTAGCCAGTGGAAAACTGCAGTGACCGCCTCCACCTCCATTCTTAAGCTGGATGTTGTGGTATCATGTGCTAGGCTCTCCTGCACCAAATGTCGACCATTAACTTTTGCTAAAAAGCCCCAAGCACTTCTTTTGCCTCTTGACACTGAACCGTCTGTGTAAATGATCAAATCCTCTGAGCGAGCATTATCTTGAATTATTTGCTGAATTTCCACCTCTGTGGCACCTGCTGGTCAGTCTCTGCATTCCCGGCTCAGCGTGATAATGACTCTACACAAGTCTGACTGCTCAGGTGGCACTTTGACCCACTCCTCTCCTCTCCTCCTTCAGATCTAAAGGTGAGCCTCTAGCCACTACTCCTCAGAGGCTCGGTAAAGACACTCATTGATTAAATTACAAAATAATTAGCTAGTTAAAAAGAATCCACCAAAAAGACCCCTGACTTACTCCATGTAGTTAAAGAGCCTCGAGTCCCAGAGATCATGATTTCCTCGCCCACCGTCATGAAAGTAGCAAGCATTAGTCCCATCAAATTGATTCAGTCCGTCCACCGTGTTTTTGCTAGCGTGGCTGTGTATCACGTCCAACAGAACAACAATTCCCTGCCCGTGGGCCACGTCTATCAGTTCCTTCAGCTCATCTGGGTTGCCATAGCGGCCGGATGCAGCAAAAAAGCTGGTCACTTGGTAACCAAAGCTAGCATAGTATGCGTGCTCCATGACTGCCATCAGCTGGATGGCGTTGTATCCTGAAATACTCGCAAGATGTTATCAGAAAATGATGAGTTGCAGGAAACAACTGACCAGATTTTTAATTTTAAAGGCAAGAGAATCGACTTTATTATCATGGATTGTTATCGAGTATGTCTTGATCTCTTTCTACCTACCTGTCTACCTACCTACCTGTCTACCCACCTACCTGTCTACCTACCTACCTGTCTACCTACCTACCTGTCTACCTACCTACCTGTCTACCCACCTACCTGTCTACCCACCTACCTGTCTACCTACCTACCTACCTGTCTACCCACCTACCTGTCTACCCACCTACCTGTCTACCTACCTACCTGTCTACCTACCTACCTGTCTACCTACCTACCTGTCTACCCACCTACCTGTCTACCCACCTACCTGTCTACCTACCTACCTGTCTACCTACCTACCTGTCTACCTACCTACCTGTCTACCCACCTACCTGTCTACCTACCTACCTACCTGTCTACCTACCTACCTGTCTACCTACCTACCTGTCTACCTACCTACCTGTCTACCTACCTACCTGTCTACCTACCTGTCTACCCACCTGCCTGTCTACCCACCTGCCTGTCTACCCACCTACCTGTCTACCCACCTACCTCTCCATCAATCTATGTATCTATCAATATCTATGTATCTATGTATCTATGTGTCTGTCTGTCTGTCTGTCAGTCAAGCTGCCAGTCTGTCTTTCTGTCTGTCTAATCTATCTATCTATCTATCTATCTATCTATCTATCTATCTATCTATCTATCTATCTATCTATCTATCTATCTATCTATCTATCTATCTATCTATCTATCTATCTATCTATCTATCTATCTATCTATCTATCTGTCCATCCATCTATCTACCTACCTACCTACCTACCTACACGTCTGTCTGTCTGTCTGTCTATCTGTGTGTGTGTGTGTGTGTGTCTTTCTGATTATGTGTGCATGTGTGTGTGCATCTGCGTGTCTGTGTGAGTGTGCATCTGTGAGTGTATTTGTATGTATGTGTGTGCCATTATGTGTCTGTGTCTGTCTGTGGCTGTGAGTGTTTGTGTGTGTGGCTTTGTGTGTGTGGCTTTGTGTGTATCTGTGTGTGTCACTATCGGTGTGTCTATTATATATGTCTGCCTTGTGCGTATGTCTCTGTTTTTGTCGGTATATGTGTCTGCATGTATGTCAGTGTGCGTATGTGTGTCTTCCTGTGTGCATGTCTGTGTGTATCTGTGTATGAGTGTTGCATATGTCTAGGTGTGTGTCTGTGTGTTTCCCTGCCTGTGTGTGTGTATGTGTTTGTGTGTGTGCCTGTGGCTGCATGTGTGTGTGTCTGTGTGGGTTTATGTCTGTGTGCGTCAGTGTGTGTGTTTGTAGGTGTCTTTTTGTGTGGCTGTGTGTGTGTGTGTGTGCATGTGTGGAAAGCTGTGTGTGTCTGTATGTGTCTGGGTTGTATGCGTGTGTTTTAGAATGTGTGGGTGACTGTGTGTATGAGTGTGTGTGTGTATGTATGTGTGTGTGTATGTACGCAAGTACGTATGTGTGTGCACGTTTGTATGTATGTGGATGTATGTGTGTGTTTGGTGCCTATGTGTGTGTGTGAGTGAATGGGTTTGCGTGTGTATGTCGGTGCGATCGTGCGCACATATTTTACCACTCATGCTTTTGTTTTTGACTTGATATTCATAATGTGCATATTATTACATGAACATAACATGCTTTATTGATGAAATACAACTGTTGTGTGAAAGACGGGAGTTTGGAAGGGTCGAATGTAAGACAGGCCTGCGTGCTTAATTTGTGAACCTTTGAAAATAAAGTTTGTTCGTTTTATCTATCTATCTATCTATCTATCTATCTATCTATCTATCTATCTATCTATCTATCTATCTATCTATCTATCTATCTATCTATCTATCTATCTATCTATCTATCTATCTATCTATCTATCTATCTATCTATCTATCTATCTATCTATCTATCTATCTATCTATCTATCTATCTATCTATCTATCTATCTATCTATCTATCTATCTATCTATCTATCTATCTATCTATCTATCTATCTGTTTGTCTGTCTGTATACCTACCTACTTATCTATCTCTACCTCTCTGTCTGTCCATTTATCTGCCAGTCTGTCTATGCGTCTGTCTGACTGTTTGTCTCTCTTTATATCTCAGTAAATGAAACATTGGAATATCAATAACATGCCACATCATTTTTCAGATTGGAATGCAAGTGTTTGCTGCAAGCGAACTACAAGCAGCAGCAGTAGAAGACGAAGAAGACAAACAAGAAGAAGAAGAAGAAGAAAAGGATGAGAAAGAAGAAGAGGAAGAGAAAAAGGAGAAGAACAAGGACAAAAAAAGAAAGTGTTGAGAAAAGAGATTGCAACAAAGACATTAGTAGATAACCAGAGGTAAATAAATGGTGTTGCAAACATACAGTACAGTAACAACAGATAGTTAAGTAACTAGAACTATCACAGTTGAAAGAGTAATTAGATTCATAGCCATGCATTATTTTCAGAGTCAGACACATGCCTGAAGTTATGTGGACAGTCCAAATGAGTATTGTAGATATAGAAAACAAAAAAACCACCATGATGAAGAGATGGTCAGCCTGGGTAAAGAGAACATATTATAAGAGAAGAAAACTAAAACGTACTATGGTAACTGGAAACATTAATGAAAAGATAGAAGAAGACAACAAGAGAATATTCCGAATCGCCATTTTTTTTAGACATAGAAAGGTGTCAACACAAAAACTGATCTAGAGGTGCAAAGGCATGACTGATCATGCGTTGGCAAGACACTTGATGATTGTGATTTACAGAGAGAATATCTCAACTGTTTATGTCTCAAAACATTTCACTGCATGACTGAACACACGCCTTAACTCTTTGAGTCCCAGGGGGTTCAGCATCACAGGCCCAGGGGGTAGTAAAGAACGTAATAAATCGGCGCATCATGCGTTCATTGGGATTCTAGTTAGGAACCTATGAACGTATGATGCGTTTCTTGAGACTCAAAGAGTTAAAAACAGTGGATCTCAACTTTTCTAAAGCGGCCACCCTTTAATGCAGTTCTTTATGTTGTGGCGAGCCCTAACGATACGATTATTTTTGTTGCTACTTTATGACCTCAATAAATACGTGTTTTCTGATGGTCTTAGGCGACCCTATGAAAGGGTTTTTTACCCCCAAAAGGATCGCGACCCACAAGCTGAGAACTGCTGCTTTAGAAAGATGCTAAATACAGTGCAAGTGGCCACTAGGGGGTGCCAGATATTTTTAATATGCTATGATCAAATAGTGCAAGTAAGAGATCACACACACAAAACAGTAAATCTAGATTACTAAAAAAGTGCCACAAACTAAAGAAATATGAGCATGTCAACGTGAAATTGTTTGTATCTCATACCCAGGTCCACGATTCTTGGAATGACATTTTGTGTGAACTGTTTGTAGGTTGCCACTTTGCCTTCCCATGATGCTATTCCAACATGGCTTTCATAGATCTTCAGGCCACCCAAAAGTTGAGGATGATGATTGATGAACTTATATTTCTGAAGAGCGAAGTCATTTTTAAAAGAAAGAAATGAAGGTTCATATGGGATTTATAATGAATAAAAGATTGAATGAAGAACATCAATGTAGACTGCATTTGTAAAAGTAATATGACACTTGCTTTCTGACATGGAGCTATGTACAGTGATAAAGCCATGTTCCCGATGGAAACAACAAGAAAATATGAAGATATTTCAATATTTTGCATTGCTTTTTCCACCTATACTGGATTTGAGCGACTCGTTTCTTCAAGCGTTGATCAATTCTGTCCACATTGGCAGCTTCACTCTGGTAGGTACAATTTGTTTTGGCTTACGTCGAACGCTAAGATTGCTTGAAGCTGCCGCGATTCGTTACCTCCGCCCTGAACTTAGTAAACAAAAAGACCAAATTCAGACACTGCGGCTGTCCTGGTAAAACAGTCAGTTGCGTTTAATTGTTGATGAATTTAATATTTGTTGCTAACAAGAGGTTTCTTCATTTCCAAAATGTACACAGAGGAAAGGCATATAATCAGACAGTTACTTCTCTGTGTGGGTTCCATGACCCAATGGATGGGGGGGGGGGGGGGGGGGGGGGGGGGGGGGGGGGGGGGGGGGATATCCACTGCCTCCCTAAAAGGCATCTTGTAAAAGTCCATTAAGGATTTTTCCCTCCAAAAGAAGTGCATCTGCCCAAGAGATGAGGAATCAAACGTCTGTAGATCTGTAAAACGGATGTGCATGCAGAATTCAAGTTCTGGAACAAGACTGAACATACAGAACTTTCCACCGACACGTACAGTTATTGATACCATCAGGACTGAAACTTGTTGCTAGTTGCTGTAGATGGGGACCCCCCATGTGGATTCTGGGAAGAAAATAACAGACCCACTGTCTCCCTAACAAGCATGTCATACAAGGCGACTAATTATGGGAGTTTCCTTCGAAATGGGAGTGCGTTTGTCTGAGAGTTGAGGAACCAACTTACAAATTAGCCAGATCTGTAAAACGGATGTGCACGCAAAACTCAAATTGTGGAGAAGAGCAGAGTCCAGCAATTGACGAATAACCAGAACTTTCCACTGGAGTTTACTGCCGGGTAACTTGAAGAACAGGATGGGGATGAAACGCTTATGAAATTGTTAACAAATTGGTTAACATTTTTTCAGCCCCAAACAAACAATAGTTTTGGTACCTTTCCAGCTTTTTAGACAATAGTTAGATAGTGCAATGGCGAGGTATGGGAATCATTGCCCATAACGATGGGGAGTCTGACTAGCAAGACCCGCCCTCGTTAAGAAAAGTCTCCCACAACTGGACCATGAGATTGCAGGATCGTTGGTGCCATCAGATGTATTTTTTTTTTCCCTCAGACAGGCAGCCATCAACCTTTTTTTTTTTTTTTTGCTGTCATGTTTTCCTTTCTTCTAATTTCCTGTTAGCCCCAAAATAGCTGTTACTATTGTTTGTGTTCTACATATTAATCTGGGTGGGTGCATGTGTTGTACCTCTCTTCCTCCGCCTGTGTGTGTGTGTGTGTGAGAGAGAAAGTAAAGAGAGAGAGACAGAGACAGAGAGAAAGAGAGAGAGACAGAGACAGAGAGAGAGAGACAGAGAGAGAGAGAGGGACAGAGAGAGAGAGAGACAGAGAGAGAGACAGAGAGAGAGACAGAGAGAGACAGAGAGAGAGAGACACCCCCCCCCCCCCCCCCCCCCCCCCCCCCCCCCCCTAGACAGAGAGAGAGAGAGACAGAGAGAGAGAGACAGAGAGAGAGACAAAGAGAGAGACAGAGAGAGAGACAGAGAGAGAGAGACAGAGAGAGAGACAGAGAGAGAGAGACAGAGAGAGAGACAGAGAGAGAGACAGAGACAGAGAGAGACAGAGAAAGACAGAGAGAGAGAGACAGAGAGAGACACAGAGAGAGACACAGAGAGAGAGACAGAGAGAGACAGAGAGAGAGACAAAGAGACAGAGAGAGACAGAGAGAGAGAGAGACAGAGAGAGAGACAGAGAGAGAGACAGAGAGAGACAGAGAGAGAGACAGAGAGAGATACAGAGAGAGATATAGAGACAGAGAGAGAGACAGAGAGAGAGAGACAGAGAGAGAGACAGAGAGAGACAGAGAGAGAGACAGAGACAGAGAGAGACAGAGAAAGACAGAGAGAGAGAGACAGAGAGAGACACAGAGAGAGACACAGAGAGAGAGAGACAGAGAGAGACAGAGAGAGAGACAAAGAGACAGAGAGAGAGACAGAGAGAGAGAGATTAAATGTTTTAACCACCAAGGAAAACATATTTTTTTCCTACGAGAGCCCATACAATAATCAATACCAGCTGGTTCTTTTGACCACAGCCAAAAACTGAGTGATCACTTCTCGTCAATGAACCGACATTCTGATCATTTGAGCTCTGAAAGGCATTGCGTTAACCCCCTCTGAAACCCCCCCCCCCCCCCCCCTCCCCTCCTTCACCACCCCAACCCCGAAAAAAAAAAGGGTGACAGAGAAACAAAGTGGACGAAAGGAAAAGAAAATGTGACCACCAATCTAGCCAACACGTAAACTATGTTCTCTGTTCAACATCATATATCATGCGTTGTTTTCTTTCGGTAACATATCATAAATGAATAATTTAGCAACAAGGAGAACAATCACCTGCGGAGGGTCCCAGAAGATCTGCTCAAATATTGGGACATTTTTGGGACGCCTCACCAGCTGTGCCCATGGACAGATGCGATCAACAACATGGCCGTTGTGCAATTTCATACCAAGCTACATTGAAACAAAAATCAGGTTGTTGTGCAATTTCTTGCCAAGCTACATTGAAACAAAAATCAGGTTGTTGTGCAATTTCTTGCCAAGCTACATTCAAACAAAAATGAATCAACAAACAATCACTAATAAACTACAAATACTCATAAACCACTACCTAGACAAACAGAAGAACGAAATTTAAGTGATAGAATCAACAATGTGACGCTTGGGGAGAGAACTGAACAAATCTCAGTGAATCAAGTGGTGTGAAAATACCCAGGTGCTGGATATGAAACAAAAGAATTGAAATGGTATGATGAAATCAGAAGAGTATAACAAGCAGAGAACTAAACTAATGATGGTGAAGTCAGAAAAGAGGAAACACCATGTGCTACAAATGAAACAAAATGAGAAACTGTAATGGTGTGACAGAATCTCGCCTTAGAATTCCTTGAGCAGAAAACAACCCAGGTGTTTTTCAAGCAGCAAGAGGTCAGACGCAACTTATCATAAACAGTCATAATTTACTCTGGTTATGTTAAGGAAAGATGAAAAATGGAACATGCTGCGACCAGTGGAAAATTATAAAAAAAAAAAAAAAACAGGGAGAGGCAAAACGCCAAATGATTTTCTGACAGCTTTTTGCCATGGCATGGAGTGGTGTCTGCAGATAAACTGATAATGACGTTGAGGATTGCAGACTGTGAAGAGGCCTAATTGCCCAAATCAGTTGGCAAGGCATTTGATGATGGTGACTGCAGAATCAGAAATGTGGAGCTTAATTCGAGAACTAAAAAACTCCACTAAGTCAAGAAGTAAGGAAACACCCACGTGTTGAATATGAAACAATTTTAAAAACCTGATAGTAGCTTGTCGGCTCTGTGGCTAAGTCGATGCGAACGCTTCGCTTCGTAATGCCGGGATGTCAGGTTCGACCCCAGCTGCGGGCAATGCGCCTTGCGTTGGTTTCGACAGTGGTATCAAGAAAGCCGACCGTCCAGAAAGCAATGGCAAACTACTGGATGTAAATTGCCTAGAGAAACCACACAACAGCCAGGGGCTGCTGGGGTTGGTTCTGCAACGTCCTGTAAAGGATACGCAACTAAAAGAAGAAGAAAGAAGATAGTAGCTTGTATAATTCTGAAAATTATCTGGTAACCATTTTATGAGACCAGGTTAACCCCAAAGCCATCTAATTTTAGCGAAACAGCTGGTGACTGAGCCGTGATCCTTGTATTGGCAGGAAAGTTCACTAATCACCGTGCCACTGTAGCCTCACAAATCTGCTGGATAACCGTTTTCTCTGCTTGATGAATTTTAAAAATTTAAGTTAGCGCTGTGAATAGAAAGTGAACATCATATCTGTAGCCATCTAGGAAAAGAGAAACATTGCTTTGGGGGGAAGGGTGTTGGGGGGGGGGGGGGAGAGGAAGAGAAAAATGAGTAGTGATACAAAAGTGTTTTGAATATCTTGGGTCATTGATTACCAACAATGGTGACACAATGAAAGAAATTAAACAGAGACTATCAGTTGCTCTTCAAAGACTAAAACAACTCAATAAATTATGGAGTGGGACAGACAGAACTACAAAAATTAGATTTTAAGAGTATGCATCTTTCCCATTGTAATATGCGCCTGTGAGACCTGAACACTTACTAAACAAGATGAATAGCACATAAATGCCTATTGAATACAATTGTTATAGACGGGTTCTAAGAATATCATGGGTAAAGAAAAGAACAAATGCATCCATACTTTTAGAACTTTATATTAAAGAAGGTTGGCTATTAAAGACGATAAAACCCAGAAAATTAAAATATTTTGGTCACTTGAAACATCACGAAAGTTTCGAGACAATAATAATGGAGGGGTATATGACTGGCAAGAGAGGAAGAAGAAGGCCAAAGAGAAGATGGGTGCCGGATGTGACGGTTGATCTCCACATGGGTGTATCAGATGCAGGACATCTTGCTTATGATTAAGACGTTTTCTGGAGGATTGTTATGGGAGCAAGGTTCTGCAAAGGTCATGCTACTGACTGACTGACTGATACAAAAGAGAAACATACATATATGTAGCAACAAACTGATACAAGCAGATAGAGAAAGAAAAAAAAAACTGGTTCCTTTTACCTTCAGTTTGCTTTCATGTTTGATCAGACAAGAACCATCTGTGTCTGCAGGAATTTTCAAGTGCCACCGACCAAAGTCCCCTTGCTGGAAAGCGTACTTCTCCTCAATATGCCAGTCATCTGTTTCAAAGAAGGATTTGTTGAATGTGGAATTAGGAATCGACATCAAAGCACTCGGGATGTAATTATCATTACAGCACTCCCGACAGATCCATAAGTGTTCAGATCTCCTCCTCAAAAGCTCCACAAACGACTGATGATGTCTGTTCTGTGTTGGCAAACAGGTTAACACCACAACCATTTATTCTAATTAACATGTGTGTCTGCAACTAAAATATAATGGGTATGCTGTCATGGCATTTCTCAAGTTAAAAAATCCAAAAACTGGGCCAAGTGATATTCTGTGGTGATTTCAGTGCCAGAGGAAAACTGTGGGGGAACATCCGCTCTAATCCACAAGGTGAGGACCTGGAGGAGGCACTGGTACATGCTGAAGCTGCATGTCTCAATGATGGAGGAACTACTCGACTAGCCCTTCGCCCTGATGATACAGATAGTGTTATTGTCTTGGCTCTTGATACCCCAAGATCACTCTGGCTTTCAAATGTTAATGTGGCGTCCTTGGCTACCATGGCAGTGACCACCTTCCAAGTGTAGTACTGCTAAAGAAACACAAAGTACTAACCCATCTGCTACAAAGATACATTACAAATTAAAATAGCGGCAGTGACATCACTAGCAGAATACGAAAACTTATCCGATACAAGAAGCCTAGATGACATCCTCCATGGTGGAATATGAAAGAAGAGAAAAGCTGGCAAGCAAAGAGGCAGACAGTCAGAGAATGACAAAAAGCACGGAAGACAGGCAGCACCCATGAGCTCAACACCTTGATACAAACCATGAAAGAAACAACAATTCATTTCAAAACAGTAGCATGGCAGAGCAAAAATGTAAAACAGGAAGAGTTCTGCGAGACGGTGGGTCGTGAACAATTTTTGAAGCTTTTCTTGCGGCTACAGCAGTCTACGATTAGTATACAGTATAACTTGCTTGACATTCAGAAAGATGATGGTAGGTGGCACAGAATGGACGAAAGCAAAGACGGCACATTATGGATGAAAGCAAAGACGGCACATTATGGATGAAAGCAAAGACGGCACATTATGGATGAAAGCAAAGACGGCACATTATGGATGAAAGCAAAGACGGCACAGAATGGATGAAAGCAAAGACGGCACAGAATGGATGAAAGCAAAGACGGCACAGAATGGATGAAAGCAAAGTTAACACAGAATGGATGAAAGCAAAGGCCTTTTACTTTCCAACAGACATTTGCAGCAAAGAAACCAGATGGATACAAGGAAGTGATTATTCGGTCCTCTCATCTGTTTCAGTGTTCCTTAACCTTTTTACACCCGCGACCCATTGCAACGGGGACAAATGTTTCACGACCCAGCTAACCAAACACAGAAACCAAAATTAATGTAGATAGTCAGTTTATTTGTTAAATCCAGTGTAAAAAAATACAATTTTCAGCTAATGTGACCTGTTTCTGCTTATAAAATCGTATATGTGTGACATGAGCGCTAAATCTGATAGACAAAGTGCTGCAATAACATTCATTCGATTTCTAAATTTTTGTTTTTATTACTGACAAGGCTGAGAAATTATTTACACACAATCGGGAAGTTAAAAAAAAAAACAGCAATTTACTAGTTCTTTAACTCAGACAAGGATATTCGTGTTAATTGTATTTGTATTTTTTGTGTGTGTGATATCCAAAACAAATTTTATATTGTATTGTTTGGACACAATTTCATGACATAAACATCATATGTAAAGATCGACCTATTTCCTCAGGACTCTCTGTTTGGGCGGATGGTGGATGGAAGGAGGCCTAACTGCTCAAGATGGCATGCTGTTTTCTTTGCAACTATCTTTTCCAACAGCCTGCCAATTGTATTCTGCATTGTGATTACACGTTGCCCTGTATTGTTGTTGTGTGGTCTTTATCAGGCTTTGGCAAATCTATCAGATAACTATGCAGCCACTCTTCATCGATTGTCGCACTTTCAATACCGCTGTTGTAGATACTCGTCAATTCCTCTAACTCTTTATCAGACATCTGAGAAATATCTCAATAGCGGATGCCATCTGGACCAGATGCATTATTTATTTTGCCTGCCTTAACACAACCCTGATTTCACCCACACGCACACAACCTTTTTCCTCCATGTCATGAGCTTTACAAATACCTGAAACATGTGTTCTGGCAACTTGGCACCTTATTCTGTCGTTTTGGTCACCCTGCTCAAGGTAGCGAGCGAGCAGAGCCATGCCTTTTTGCACGTCAGTTCTGGGCCAAGTGAGGTCACCACTCTGGAAGTCTGGAATGCATTTGCTTTTAGATGCCCTATTCATGCTTCTAAACAAGCGCCAGAACAATGTTAGTGGTTTGTCTCTGCCCATCATCATGCACAACTTCATCCACTTCTCATTTTTAGCAATTCTAGCCTGAGATTTGAAACAGGCAGACTTCTCATCCATGACTTGTTTTAATAGCTGAATGTGGCCAGGTAGAGCAGTTCTGAATTTTTTCTCATGCTGCCACTGTTTGACGGTTTGGCGCTTATCTTTCCAAGCTTTCTGCACCTCGTCATTCCACCGGGTGCTCGTGTCCAGTTTTGTTTCCCCTAAAGGTGTGTGTTTTATGCTTCTTATACCAGACTGTACTCAAGATGTCATGGACTGAAGTGTCGTAACTACAGGTCGGCACCTTGGGCTTATGTTTCCTCGATCTACTTTTCTCCCTAGTTTGCAGCAAGAAAATTATCACTGTCGTGCTGTCCTTGGACACTTCATCGACATACAGACATGAGCGGGGGCGATACCAATTTCAGGTCCCCCCCCCCCCCCCCCCCCCCCCAGTACCCACAAACACCATTCTGATACTATTTTACCCAGACTTATGTAGTACTCACTGAAGTCTCCTCGAAGGTATATGCCGGCAGCACCAGGTGCCCATTCTGTGACAGTGATGGAGTTATCCATCTGACGGTGCACACCAAATGTTTCATAAGCTCTTGAGAACTGCTCAAGCCCACCTTCTAATTTCTCGATCTTTGTCACCACTTCATAGAAGACACCATACCTGCACCAATAAACAAACAACATTATTTTAAACACATGTGTAACGTCAAACATGTCACTAAAAACCTGACATTCAATAATAATAATAATAATAATCAGGTGCCTTGCCAACTGGCGTGGGCGATCGTGCCTCTCCCTAATCCATGATCTCCTGCAGCATGTATCAGTTGGTGTGCCGACACACCTCCATGCCATGCAACAAGACTGTCAAGAATCTTCTCTCGTTGTCTTCCTCTATCCCTCTTTCCACAGATCTTTCCAGTGAAAAGTGACGACTGTCTCCTTCTGATGTCTGTGATAAGTTGTCTTCGGGCTCCCGCCTCTTACAAAACCTCTTGGTTTCTCTTTTTGGCTGTCCAAGGTACTCTAAGCATTTTTCTGTAAAACCACATCTCTAAGGCCTCAAGAAATTGTTTGGCCTGCCAAATAATAATAATAATAATAATATATACATTTAAACATGACTTTTTCTAGGAAAATAAATGGGTAGAGTGTGTTGTTGAATTTGTTAAATAATTAGACATTAGAGCTGTTTTAGCACTAAAAAGTCACGTTATATACAAACAGTAAGATTAGGAAGAAAAAAGTGTGTATACTGCACATACCCAGAGAACAAATATGTGCACGCACGCACGCGCTCACACACACACTCACACATACATATACACATACATACTCAAGTAATTACAATATTACTTGGGGCTAAGAATGTGAATCATCATATTATACATCAGTTAAAGTCTCACAACATGGAGACTGTTTCAACAAGAATGAAAAATATCAGAATTCCAATGATGTGGTACAACTTATAGACAAATCCACACAGCTGACAGCTGTTTATAGGCAAGCTGTCCTACTAGACAATATAATACGAACACATATTTGATGCATTAGAAAACTATACAAGAGAAAAAGCTCACATTTTGAATCCAGTTACATCATTAGGGCGATGCAACCTTTACCCTTGACCTGGGGGTACGTGTCATTCTTTCTCCTATTACTGCTCGCTAACTTCACACACAATATTGCAAGAGTTAGCTGATTTAATGGAACTTCATGAAAGACTTCTGCCTGATGTCCTCATTACTACAAGTCTGAACTGGCAGGTGATCAACAATGTCGTGACCCATATAGATTCGGAAACCATTGTGTGGAAAAACCATTGGCGCTGGCCAGCCCAAACTCAAATCATGGGGTACTCTGTGTAGGTTCTGTGCCCCATTGTGGTCGGGTGGGAGATAGAATATCCGCCCCTAACAAACATGTCCGAAAAGGGGTGTTTCTTTCAGAATGGGAGTGTTTCTGTCCGAGAGGCGTGGAATCAACAGTCTGCAAATTGGGCAGATCTGTAAAACAAAATGTGCATGCAAAACGCGAGTTCTGGAACAAGCTCAAGTTCAGACGCAGACAAACAACTAAGACTTTTCTCCAGTCTAAAGGATAAATGCAAATATGGAAGAAAGAGAAGAAGAAATCATGGGTAAATGAAAGAATGCCCTACTAATTGAAAAAAAAAAATATTTTAATGTACATTGAGTTTGACTCCTGCCAAATGGCAATTTGGAGTAAAAAGTCCATCTAACAAGCATATTACTATATAACAGATCAATTCTCATGTTATCACAGGTATTTGACTAGAACAAGAAATGTATCAATACTGTTTGAGAAAACTGCGTTTCAACTGCAAAGTTCCTACAATTTAAGGAAACACTATTCCTAATCGACTGTGATAAATTATTAAATCATTTATGCAGTAAAATACATCTCAGTAGTGGCGAAATAGGAAATAATCAGCTTGTAAATCCACACTAGGTTAGTTGCGTTTCCTTTACAGGATGTTGCAGAACCAACCCCAGCAGCCCCTGGCTGTTGTGTGGTTTCTCTAGGCAAAATTACGTTCAGTAGTTTGCCATTGCTTACTGGATGGTCAGCCCCCTGATACTACTGTCGAAACCAACGCAAGGCACATAGCCCGCAGCTGGGATCGAACCCGGCAGCCCGGCATTACGAAGCGCTCGCATCGACTTAGCCACAGAGCCGACTGTTAAGTCCACCCTACATAGAAATAAATAATGGCCCGCCATTCTACATCGCAAGCCGCCGTGGTACAGTAATTAGAGCACTTACTAAGGCAATGTGCTAGAGTACAACCTCCAAAGTCGTAGAGATGTAAACCAGTTAATAAGACCAACCTCATGCGTCCTTACCTGCACGAGACTGAAAACCTTTTATTTTCAGCAGTCAGCTTTAACATACTAAGGTGACAGAATTTGTATCCCTGTGCTCAGGTGAGCTGCCACAATGAAAACAATGAGGAGGGGGGGGGGTTAAAGCTATTCTAATTTTCCAGGGATTGGGAAATCAAGGGCCTAAACCTGGTTTAATTGCACAGTAATAATAATAGTAATGATTGTGTGCTGAATGGCCAGCAACTATAATCATGTTCCTGAACGTGGTAAAAGACCATTATATTCATATTATTTATGTATGATCAATGGCAAATAAATGTCATATTTGAAATGATATTAACTGAATGAACAAATTATTTTTTTTTTAAATAACGTCTGTACATGGTTGGGGGGATGAGGGAGTGGGGGTACATGGTTGGGGGGATGAGGGGGTGGGGGTGCATGGTTGAGGGGATGAGGGAGTGGGGGTACATATTAGGGGGAATGAGGGAGTGGGGATACATGGTTGGGGGGATGAGGGGGTGGGGGTACATTGTTGGGGGGATGAGGGGGTGGGGGTGCATGGTTGGGGGATGTGGGGGTACATGGTTGGGGGGATGAGGGGTTGGGGGTGCATGGTTGGGGGGGGGGGGTACATGGTTGGGGGGATGAGGGGGAGGGGGTGCTGTTCTCTTTAAATATTATGGGTGGGGGTGGGGGTGTTCATGCGTGTGAACCCTAAAGTTGTGGCACCCATGCACCAACAGAAGTACCTTGGAGTGGCTGCTGCGTGCCCAATATGCAGTGGTGTCTATTCTGATAACATAACATAATGTAACCGATGCCTGTACATATCTGCAACTGTCATCATCTTTACTTGATTTCTTTCTCAGCTGCACCTGAACGTCATGGCTCCACGCAGCGTTAATTACACAATACATAACTGAAAAGACATCTCACAAATAAATTCGAAAGAAAAGATGTACTTATGAAAGAGTTTTTAGCACTGTATCCTACTCTACATCTAGTTGAATACAGTACTTCTGAAACAGGGGGTTGGGTCTGGTGAGTTTTTAACGCTTTAAATCGATATTTGTGTGGTCTACTACGTTACCAAACAATTGTCTGAAAACAATATGTCCGATCAGTCATCGTCTTCACGCCCATCAAAGCGATTTACTGCTTTAGAATCATCAAATTTGATAAATAGTGGATCGATTAAAGTAATGTGGAGTTGGATAATGATAATAGCGACGTGAAATTTTCCCAAACCGTTGACGAGTCAAGTTTTGATGAGGATGTGTGCGTAATGTACCTCCTGCTAAGAGGACAAAACTGACTAATTCTGCCATGGCAACACAAGAGAAGCACCTCGTAACGCAACACCAGCTAGTCCAAATGTCAGCGCTTCTAGTACTACTATCCATATCATCTAAAACCATGGATATATAACTATGAACAGGTTGACATGTTTACAGTGCCTTTACAGTTTTTTCTATGTGAGGAGTTCAACTGTTTTTAGAAAAGTCACTGTTTGTGCCACTGGAGAATATATTTTGACGTGTTATGGTAGTGTTATTAAAATTGCTATGGAACAATAACTATTGCACATTTTGCTTTAATATTGGCTGTGCATACTTATAAGTGGTGTACCTTCCTTTGTGATGCGTTTTTGATATACTATATCAAGAATTTTGGGATCAGCTTCTGGGTAAGTGGAAAAAACTTGTTCATAATTTACTCACCTCTCAAACTAAGTCACTGTTTTCTCTACTAAATACTAACTAACAGTATAATTGTTTGTTGTAGCAGTATGTTAGTATTAATCCTTATCCATTTATGTTTAAATTTTATTTTATGTATGATATGTATATGTTGGACATCAGCTGCAGTTGTGTGGTTTGTTTTAAAGTGCTGCATTTGTTAAAAGTCAAAATCATATTATATTACCCCCCCCCCCCCCCCCCCCCTTTTATTTTTGGGTCTCTGATGCAAAACCCCCTGGGACTCAAAGAGTTAACGGATGCTTTTCCACTGTATGCTGTGTATTCGCCTGAAAGAGATCAGTAATTTACATGTAACTGAGGCCCTGTTAGGGTATATTTTCGGCCGCGATAATTTGGGACCGTTATTCTGAGGACACCCGATATAGCCTGTAGACATTACTATTACTAAAGGCGTGAAAAGGGATCCTTTACTTTGGAAACAGCTGATGGAAATACCTTCGCTTAATTTCGGTTTCATACATTCGGAGATAGCCATCAAGTTGGAAGGTCTTCTCTAGGTCAGGATGCGGTGGAAGCTTCGATAGATCTCCCTGTTCCATCCGTCTGGCGGTTCTCTTCTGATCGTATTTCCCGGCCATTGTAGACTGCTGGGTCAAGGTGATTAGTGGTCACCCCGGAAACACAACTTCAGACACGTCATACACACAAACATTTGTTATCTCATCATCATTATCATGTAGCAGGTCCTTTGCAGAATGAAGCTCTCATCACAGTCTGCCTGAAAGAAACTAGGCCTCTCGCCAGTTCTCCCGCCCCATGTACTTTCATTCTCAATAAGTCACTTAAAACCTGTGCTCATCTTCGTGTCGGTCGGCCCCTGCCCCTCCTTCCTGGTACATGCCTTCTGTTATATTTTTTCCAATCCGTCGTGGAGCTTGATATGACCAAAATATTTCAGCTTTCGAGACAGGATGCTGTTTATTAGCCAATCTCCCTTGATGTTAAGATCTTTCAAGATGTCAGTATTTCTCCTCCTCTGTCCAAGATATTCTGAGAATCTTTCTTTGGCATTTCAGCTCAAAAGCCCCTTTTCTTTTTCTTAAGGAATGAGAGATAGTCCACGACTCACATCCGTATGTAGCCACAGGGAAGATGCATCATCATCATAACCACTTCTGTCCTTAAGCGTCATGGGGAGGAATAATTTGAGAGTGCACGTTGGCTGCCGGGTGATGCATCTTGATACCAAAGAAGCAGGCTGGCAGGTCCCAATCTACGATGGTCATCTTTGTCGGCTCCTGGAGTAGATTTGGGCATCTCGTGGACTGCAAAGGTTGATAAAAAACTTGGCGATCTGGGCTCGAAGCAGGTGTCACGGGTCGTGATGGTGAAACTCAGTGAACAAACTCCGCACGTTTATTCGACCTCTCGTCAAGTTATCCTTTAGAAATGCTGCCTAAAAGTAATTACATTCCACATGAGAACGTCGTATGTAAAATGCGTGGTCTTTCTTGCACATCATTTACTTACTGAGAACATAAGGAGAATTAAATTCCTTCTCAAGAGAAACTTATGCTTGCAAGCATAGGATGCAACTACACAAACATATCGCAATTGTGGTTACAGTTTGTCAGATGCAGGGTTCTTGGCATAAGCTGCTTGATACTCGTTCAATACGTTGCAGGCCGGAATTTATTACTCTCTACATTTTATTTCATATCAAACGAGTCATGCCCAACTACTTAAGGTTGAAGGAATAAAGACATTTTAATTGAAATGTAAGTTTGAAAATGAGTTGACAGCTTCTACAGAACAGTGTGTTAATAAATAATCAGGTTATGTCGCCTTGTGTGTGTGTGTGTGTGTGTGTGTGTGTGTGTGTGTTTATATATATATATATATGCGCACACTACTGCCACTTTTGCTACTACCGCGACTACTACGGCTACGACTACTATTAAGGCCTTTTTTTAGAAGCAAAGGTGCCGAAAAACCAGACTACTACTACTACTACTACTACTACTACTACTACTACTACTACTACTACTACTACTACTACTACTACTACTACTACTACTGCTGCTGCTGCTGCTGCTGCTGCGACGACCACCACCACCACCACTACTGGTCTGATGCTGGCTGATACTGAGATGACGTGTTTTTCCTAAATCTAAGTTTTGGATTTATTTATTTTGTATTCAAGTTGTGCCGGCAAACTGGCGATGTTTTTAATATGTTTGTCATCGTTATTCTGTCGAACGTGCAGTGAAATATTTTTTACGCCATTGGGTATCATGAATGTAGTAGTAGCATTACTTATATCCCACCAGGACATCACACAAAGTGCCACCATGTGGATGAGGATCACCCCAGGAGAGGTCCCAGAAACCGCGTTCAGTCATTCATTGTCATCATCTTCATTCAGAGCACTTGAGGTTTATTGCTGCAGATATCACCCGCCTCCATTCATCTCTCTGGTTGTTCTGTTTCAGCATTCCGAGCCCTTGAGGTTCATTGCTGCAGATATCACCCGCCTCCATTCATCTCTCTGGTTGGCCTTCTCTTTCCAGTTGGTGACAACTAGTGTTTACAGGTCTGTTTGGATATTATCTCTCCATCGTCTTCTTGATATGCCTCATGGTCTACCACCATTCATCTCCCTCGTGTATTCAGTTTTTACTAATCTGTCATCTGACATTCTTTCAATATGCCCCAACCATTCCAGCCTATTAGGTCTCATGATGAAGGTGATCAGTGGTGATTTAAACAGATTATGAATTTCGTTGTTGCTTCTCACTCTCCATTCACCGCTGTTTGCATCTTTGATGGGTCCAAAAATTCGTCGTAAGACTGTTCTCGAAAACATATAATAAGGCATTATCTCTTTTAGATGTGCTCCAAGTTTCAGAGTCATCTAAACCGACTGGTCTAGTTAACGTTTTATATATTTTGATCTTGATGTTGCGAGTTAGAGACTTTGACTTTAGCAGATGTTGAAGGGCATAGTATAAGTTCTTCCCGGACTGTATTCTAGAATGTATTTCTTTTCTCAGCATGTTGGAGCATTTGAAGTTTGCACTTATATGTTTACGTTTGTTTGATTTTCATATTATCAACTTGTATATGGCCGGAGTTTATATAATTTCCCTGTCTAGTTATTATCATGTATTCTGTCTCATCTTGATTGATAACTAGTCCCATTTTCTGAGCTGATTCTTTTAGGACAGTCAGTATTTTAACAGTATCTAGTTCATTTTCTCCAACGATATCAATGTCATCAGCATATCCAAATGTTCTTGTAGTTTCGCCTAAAGTATACTCTTGTTTCAATTTCCTTATAATTTTCTCCAGGGCCAAGTTGAAAAGAAGTGGGGACAACGCATCACCTTGCTTTAAACTAGATGTTATTTGAAAAGGGTCTGACTTTCTGCATTTATATATTCTTATATTACGAGTGTCTTCCATGCATAGTTTGGTTATCCTAATTAAGTTTTTTCGGTATTCCAAATTCTTTCATAGCATTCCATAAACTGTTTCTATGCACACTATCATACACCTTTTTAAAATCCATAAAAACATTATGTACATCTTTTCTATATTCCCAATTTTGCTCTGCTATTTGCCGTAATCGGCCATGTTATGAAAAGAGGGAAAATAGAACATGTTGTGACCACTGGAAAGATCTGTGGAAGGAGATATAGAGGAAAACAACGAGAGAAGATTCTTCACAGTCTTGTTGTATGGCATGGAGGCATGTCGGTACACGAACTGATACATGCTGCAGGAGATCGTAGATTATGGAGAGGCATGATCGCCCAAGCCAGTCGGCAAGGCACCTGATGATGATGATGATGATTTGCCGTAAAATGAATATCGGATCTATTGTTGATCTGTTCTGTCGGAAACCCGCTTGATAATCTCCCAATATGTCTTCGACATGGTTTTAGCCGGTTTAACAGTACCGACGATAGTATCTTATACTTATAGCTTGTAGATAATAGTGATATTCATCTATAATTTTCACACTTATACTTGTCTCTTTTCTTAAAATTGGGTATTCCAAGTCGATGCTAAAAAATCCCAGTCCTTACCGGGGATTGAACCCGGAACCCCCAACCGAAAAATTTGGACATATGTTGGCGAAATCTGTTGTGCCCAGTCCTTAGTCTGAATATAATACACTGTCCCTCTCTAGAGAGGCGACGAAACGAGTCCCGGGGAGAGAATTTGGTGTGTATCCAGCCACCTTTCTTGGATACTAGCTTGAATAATGTTTTCTTCTCTTGGCGGGTTAAGTCACTATTTGGTTGTACCATGTCACTGCCGCATCTGGTCAATCTGTCTGCTATTTCATTGCCTTCCAAGCCACAGTGACCTGGAATCCACTGCAGTACAGATTGTTCTACTGAAGAGCCTAAGTAAATCAGCTGTTGCGTCAAGTCTACAAACTGAGTGTCTTTTGGGTTAACAATTGCTTGTAGAACTGACATGGCATCAGTCAGAAAGACCACTTTGCTATATTTGCTGTGATGTTGTCAATTCAGGAAAGAACATGCCGCTAGTTCTGCAGCCATTACTGTTATTACCAGCTCAGGCTGCGGCGTCCGCGGCTCAGGCGTTACGAGACCGACTCGTAATTCCAACGTACCGCAATCGAAAACCACTGCTGACTGCGTGGATTTTATCATGGAATGGGGCGTCGCAGGTAAACCCAGCCTAAAATGTGTACCAGGATAGCTGTTCTGGGGAAGTAAAGACGGCCGGCGTAATGCTGACCACATTACCCACCTAGTGCCGATGGTCTGAAAAAATATGGGTGCTCTTCCCATATACCCGACGCCTAAAGGCGTGAAAAGGGATCTTTACTTACTTGACTTTACCTGCCCAGGCTAGGATAAGCCGAGTGTTATCTGTTCTTATTGAAGAGAAACTTGTCAGTAAATTGCTACCAAATGACCCACATCTGACTTCAAATCATAGGTGTGTCAGTGTTGTTAAACTGTGGTAACAATCATAGCGTGTCAGTGTTGTTAAACTGTAGTAACAATCATAGCGTGTCAGTGTTGTTAAACTGTGGTAACAATCATAGCGCGTCAGTGTTGTTAAACTGTGGTAACAATCATAGCGTGTCAGTGTTGTTAAACTGTAGTAACAATTACAGTGTGTCAGTGTCGTTAAACTGTAGTAACAATCATAGTGTGTCAGTGTCGTTAAACTGTAGTAACAATCATAGTGTGTCAGTGTTGTTAAACTGTGGTAACAATCATAGTGTGTCAGTGTTGTTAAACTGTAGTAACAATCATAGTGTGTCAGTGTCGTTAAACTGTAGTAACAATCATAGTGTGTCAGTGTCGTTAAACTGTAGTAACAATCATAGTGTGTCAGTGTCGTTAAACTGTAGTAACAATCATAGTGTGTCAGTGTCGTTAAACTGTAGTAACAATCATAGTGTGTCAGTGTCGTTAAACTGTAGTAACAATCATAGTGTGTCAGTGTCGTTAAACTGTAGTAACAATCATAGTGTGTCAGTGTTGTTAAACTGTGGTAACAATCATAGTGTGTCAGTGTTGTTAAACTGTAGTAACAATCATAGCGTGTCAATGTTGTTAAACTGTAGTAACAATCATAGTGTGTCAGTGTTGTTAAACTGTGGTAACAATCATAGTGTGTCAGTGTTGTTAAACTGTGGTAACAATCATAGTGTGTCAGTGTCGTTAAACTGTAGTAACAATCATAGTGTGTCAGTGTTGTTAAACTGTGGTAACAATCATAGTGTGTCAGTGTTGTTAAACTGTGGTAACAATCATAGTGTGTCAGTGTTGTTAAACTGTAGTAACATTCATAGCGTGTCAGTGTTGTTAAACTGTAGTAACAATCATAGCGTGTCAATGTTGTTAAACTGTAGTAACAATCATAGGTGTGTCAGTGTCGTTAAACTGTAGTAACAATCATAGTGTGTCAGTGTTGTTAAACTGTGGTAACAATCATAGTGTGTCAGTGTTGTTAAACTGTAGTAACAATCATAGTGTGTCAGTGTTGTTAAACTGTAGTAACAATCATAGTGTGTCAGTATTGTTAAACTGTAGTAACAATCATAGTGTGTCAGTGTTGTTAAACTGTAGTAACAATCATAGCGTGTCAGTGTTGTTAAACTGTAGTAACAATCATAGGTGTGTCAGTGTTGTTAAACTGTAGTAACAATCATAGTGTGTCAGTGTCGTTAAACTGTAGTAACAATCATAGTGTGTCAGTGTTGTTAAACTGTGGTAACAATCATAGTGTGTCAGTGTTGTTAAACTGTAGTAACAATCAAAGTGTGTCAGTGTTGTTAAACTGTAGTAACAATCATAGTGTGTCAGTGTTGTTAAACTGTGGTAACAATCATAGTGTGTCAGTGTTTTTAAACTGTAGTTACAATCATAGCGTGTCAATGTTGTTAAACTGTGGTAACAATCATAATGTGTCAGTGTTTTTAAACTGTAGTAACAATCATAGCGTGTCAATGTTGTTAAACTGTAGTAACAATCATAGGTGTGTCAGTGTCGTTAAACTGTAGTAACAATCATAGTGTGTCAGTGTTGTTAAACTGTGGTAACAATCATAGTGTGTCAGTGTTGTTAAACTGTAGTAACAATCATAGTGTGTCAGTGTTGTTAAACTGTAGTAACAATCATAGTTTGTCAGTGTTGTTAAACTGTAGTAACAATCATAGTGTGTCAGTGTCGTTAAACTGTAGTAACAATCATAGTGTGTCAGTGTTGTTAAACTGTGGTAACAATCATAGTGTGTCAGTGTTGTTAAACTGTAGTAACAATCATAGTGTGTCAGTGTTGTTAAACTGTAGTAACAATCATAGTGTGTCAGTGTCGTTAAACTGTAGTAACAATCATAGTGTGTCAGTGTTGTTAAACTGTGGTAACAATCATAGTGTGTCAGTGTTGTTAAACTGTAGTAACAATCATAGTGTGTCAGTGTTGTTAAACTGTAGTAACAATCATAGTTTGTCAGTGTTGTTAAACTGTAGTAACAATCATAGTGTGTCAGTGTTGTTAAACTGTGGTAACAATCATAGTGTGTCAGTGTTGTTAAACTGTAGTAACAATCATAGTGTGTCAGTGTTGTTAAACTGTGGTAACAATCATAGCGTGTCAGTGTTGTTAAACTGTAGTAACAATCATAGTGTGTCAGTGTTGTTAAACTGTAGTAACAATCATAGTGTGTCAGTGTTGTTAAACTGTAGTAACAATCATAGCGTGTCAGTGTTTTTAAACTGTAGTAACAATCATAGCGTGTCAATGTTGTTAAACTGTAGTAACAATCATAGGTGTGTCAGTGTCGTTAAACTGTAGTAACAATCATAGTGTGTCAGTGTTGTTAAACTGTAGTAACAATCATAGTGTGTCAGTGTTGTTAAACTGTGGTAACAATCATAGTGTGTCAGTGTTGTTAAACTGTGGTAACAATCATAGTGTGTCAGTGTTGTTAAACTGTAGTAACAATCATAGTGTGTCAGTGTTGTTAAACTGTGGGAACAATCATAGTGTGTCAGTGTTGTTAAACTGTAGTAACAATCATAGTGTTTCAGTGTTGTTAAACTGTGGGAACAATCATAGTGTGTCAGTGTTGTTAAACTGTAGTAACAATCATAGTGTGTCAGTGTTGTTAAACTGTGGGAACAACTTCTAAGCCACAGACGTAGACTTTTGGATGTCTTTTTTTTCCCCTCAATATCTGCTTTGTGCCACCACAGGAAGCAGTTAACCAGGGGATATGTAGCCGAGCCAAGGCGCTCTCAGTTGATTCACATGCTGTAAAGTCTTAGGCTTTTAGTAAATTCGTCAATCCATTTTCTTCTAGATCTACCTCTTGGTGTTTTAATTGTAATTTTCTACCTTTTCAATGCCATCATTGTTTTAATCGTTCTTCCTAGGTTGCGCAGCTATTTCAGTTTCCGTTTCTCAATAAAAATAACGATAAGTATTGTTCGTATAGCTTTCTAAACTCATCATGTTTCATGTGATCTCTTCTGGCTGTGTTTGTAGCCTTTCTCAAACACTTATTTCACAATCGGTTCTGTTTTTTCTTGAGTTCATTGGTTACTGTGTGATGAGTAAGATGGGTTAAAATGAGTTCTGTATATTTATTTCTCTCGTTGCAAAGATTTGTGGGTTTCAACTCTTTATTCTAAAATAACATATTTTTATATCTCAATGTTTTCTAATTTAACTTACTGCACACTATTTACTTCTACAAGGTCCAACAATTAAGTAATGAGACGGATTTTAATATGGCCAAGACACAAAAGTCATATATGGAGCAAAGCATGGAATCCAAAGATGCAACCTTCATCTATGATCTGGCAATTTAGCATGGCCGCCTGATAACAGACGACAAATAATCCGCCATTCTATTGACCTAGTTAGATGTGCATTGTTGCGAAATCAGCATGGAGCAACAACAACAAAAAAAAAAAAACACATTAAATTCTGTTTAAATCTCAGAAAAAGTGCCATTGAGACAGTTGAATTGACAGGTTTATGGGGATATTTATTCATCTTGTGCATAGATTTTCAGGTGGTATTCACGATTAAAAAGTGGAGTGGAAGTGATTACTAATGCAACTAGACCTGAACGCCCAGTTTTTGTTCATAATGAGGATCTCATTGCAAAAGTCAGAACGGATTTAAAAAAAAAAGATAATTTTTTTAGTGTGAGGATGATGGTAGATGAATCTGATGTTAATAGAGAAACCATTTGTAAAATTTAAGTGCAAGATGTGGGCAAGAAAAAAGTTGCTTGCTGGTTTACACCTTCTTGATGACAAGGCAGTAGTTCTACGAGAACTGTTGGCCCTAAAATGTGTTCTCAGCCATTAAAGTTACATTGAAAGAATGCTTCTTTGACGATATTGATGACATCCAAAGGGCCGTAACATGGACTTCAAGGGCCATAACAACAGAAGCGCTACAGAGGTTGTTCTAGTGTTTGTTAGAACATGGCACTTGCTGTATCAATGCACAAGGGGCTTACTTTGAATAAAACACAGAGTTTATCTTCAACTGTTGATGATTTTAATTTTTATGGAATTAGTCTGATTATTTCATTGTCGGATCTTGTATAACACACTATGTATTGCAATTGTCGGACCTTGTATAACACACTATGTATTGCAATTGTCGGACCTTGTATAACACACTATATATTGCAATTGTCGGACCTTGTATAACACACTATGTATTGCAATTGTCAGACCTTGTATAACACACTATGTATTGCAATTGTCGGACCTTGTATAACACACTATGTATTGCAATTGTCGGACCTTGTATAACACACTATGTATTGCAATTGTCGGACCTTGTATAACACACTATGTATTGCAATTGTCGGACCTTGTATAACACACTATGTATTGCAATTGTCGGACCTTGTATAACACACTATTTATTGCAATTGTCGGACCTTGTATAACACACTATGTATTGCAATTGTCGGACCTTGTATAACACACTATGTATTGCAATTGTCGGACCTTGTATAACACAGTATGTATTGCAATTGTCGGACCTTGTATAACACACTATGTATTGCAATTGTCGGACCTTGTATAACACACTATGTATTGCAATTGTCGGACCTTGTATAACACACTATGTATTGCAATTGTCGGACCTTGTATAACACACTATGTATTGCAATTGTCGGACCTTGTATAACACACTATGTATTGCAATTGTCGGACCTTGTATAACACACTATGTATTGCAATTGTGAGGTTAGGTAGCTTTCTACTTTCTAACCATCTTTTTGAAATGACCGTCTTAATTGTCCATACTAACCACTATTTGTGCTAAAGTGACCGTCATCATTTTCAGTATTTGCCACTTTTGGTGCTATAACAACTGTCTTCATTTTCTGTATTTGCTACTTTTGGTGCTAAAATGACGGTCTTAATTGTCCGTATTAGCCACTATTTGCGCTAAAATGACTGTCTTAATTGTCCGTATTAGCCACTATTTGCGCTAAAATGACTGTCTTAATTGTCCGTATTAGCCACTATTTGCGCTAAAGTGACTGTCATAATTGTCCGTATTAGCCACTATTTGCGCTAAAGTGACTGTCTTAACTGTCCATATTAGCCACTATTTGCGCTAAAGTGAAGGTCATAATTGTCCGTATTTGCCACTATTTGCGGTAAAGTGACTGTCTTAACTGTCCGTATTAGCCACTATTTGCGCTAAAGTGACGGTCATAATTGTCCATATTTCACTGTCTACACTTGCCACTTTTTTGTGCCAAAATGCACCTACTGGAATGTTTTGGAAAAAAAAAAAAAATGTGCTGTCCCATAAAGGAGGTTGAGTGCAATGAATTCACTGCCAACTAAGGGGGCATACTGTGATGAGGCCCTAACTTCATCTAAACCCCCCACCACTGGAACTGAACCCTGGTAAACATGGAGGGTTGGCCTGTGAAACCACTTTCCTAAACTGAAAGCCACAAATTTGCTGAGTTTTGAAAAGACCATAAATGAATGAATCATGAATTGACATCATCACACTTGGGACATTCCCACACATGCTCCGTCCCCTTCTTTAGTAGCCAATGAAGAGTCAGCATGCTAACAGTTAAACAGACCATATGTTGAACATACAGTAAACAAGCAGCGATTACACTGACACCAAACACATAGCACAATCTAATACAACTGACTGACAAGATTGAATGATGCATGTGTCACAGGCACACTGATTCAACAGATTTTATTGGTAATCATACAAGAATGATTCTGTGGATACAACAGATGATAAACAGCAACAGATGATAAACCACAACAGATGATAAACAGCAGATTACTGACACATGGTGTGGTTACAAACAAAAGAAACATATTATTGAGACTGTGTAGTTATAAAAGCAAAGGAAACATCAGCAAACTGACATACAGTGTTATTACAAACAATGTAAACTTAATGTCATGTCAGGTGGTTACAAAAACAATGCAATTATGTTATTGACACAGTGTAAGTTTACAAACAATCAATACATCTTATTATTATATTAACACATTAACAAATAGAAAATCATAAAAAATATCATATTTAGGCTCAAAAATTGCTAACAGACTTTACATAGATTTCATGTACACATCAAGTAAGCATCGCACACTATGTATAGTTTACATAAAATACTGATAAATCTGGTCACTTATATGTGATACATCATGGCAACCTTGTCATAATAGGTATGCCTGCAACTATTCCCCTCATCTTAGAAGCTAGAAGATGTGGTGGTGGAGGGTTTTGTTCATCTGACTACCAAGGTAATATCTTGGGTTGAGGTAACTTTGAGTCAAGAACTCAGATCATAGCACTCTGGACATTCCCATAAATGCTTTGTCCTCGTCTTCAGCAGCCAGTGTAGAGTTCCAGTTCTGATAATACCAGTAGAAGTCTGAATTATATGTCCATGTTATCTTTCCTATGAGTGTGGTGTCAGCCAGTCCCTTAGTCACTCCCTGCTGCATCATTCTCTCCACACTGTAATGGTCCTTGGATTTGAATCCTAGCAACAACTTGTGCAGCTATTTAGCCAACTTAGCACTCTGTCAAATGGACCAGGTTTTTTTGGGGGGAAGGGAAGGGGGGGGGGGGGGGGGGTAAATGTACTTTTGGCCAGGTTCACGAATCAGGTTAACACTGTGTCAGTGGCCAAATACTGAGCACCTGTGAACTTGTCTAGAGTGCTATGAAACTTTAAAAGGGAGACGATCAGATCAGCTTTACTGCACTGTGTTTTAACTGATCCAATCTGGCATGGTCTCTCTTCACTGAGCCAGTGTTTGTCTACTGAGAGCATCACACAAAGCATCAACTCTGTAGCTCCTGTGAAGACCTCCCCGGGTGTCTGAAAACCTCTATACTGACAATCTAATGGAGAAAGACGAGAATTTAACCCACAACCTTCAGAGAGGGAGAGTGGAAAGGGGGGGGGGGCAGACAGGGATATTAAGAGTTTCAATAAACAAGGGGAGAGAGGAGAGGAGGGAGAGAAAGGAGAGAGGGAAGGAGATGAGAGAGGGAAGATGGAGAGGCAGAAAAAGAAGGAGGCAGAAATAGAGAGGAAGAGGAGAGAAAGGAAAGAGAAGAGAAGGAGGCAGAGAGAGAGGGGAGGAGAGAGAGAAGCGAGGATGGGAAAGGGGAGAGAGACAAAGACAGCGAGAGAGACAGAAGGCATTCGACAGCCTTTTCATCATGGCAGGTACAGATATCTGTAACAGATAGATTCAGATGGAGGATAGGATCTGCACAGAAGCCTGGTTGTCTGTGTCAGCTGATGATGAATCTACCCAATCAATGGTCTGTAAAAATTGTACAGAAAACCCTGTAATTTAAAATAATTATTACAAACCGAACTAGAATAAATACATGAAAATGCCCTATATAAAGTGTCAGTCTGCTTGTAAAAAAAAAAATATTAGTAAAATGCACATTAGAATCTGATTCTCTGTGTGGGAAACAGCCCACCATTGGGGAAAAAGGGGGGGGGGGGGGGGGGGGGGGGGCAGACTCACTGCCTGGCCAACTAGCATGTCATAAAAGGTGACTCATTAGGGGTTTGCTGAAATCGAATGCTTTTGGTGCAACATATCTTGAAAATATCCCAGCCTAGCTGTAAATCATAAAACAACATTCTGTTTTTCAAAGGGCAAACACAAAAGAAGAATGTAATAAGTGAGCAGGTCACTGTCTTAACTATTTTATACTATAATGAAAACATAATGAACGCTGTATTACTAACATACTCATCCGCCTCGTTTTCTACAAGACTGATGATGAACAATGAATGATTACCCGTAAAATTATGTTTCTGCACTGATCCTTAAAAGAAGGTTGGCATATTGTGTTGTGGTTAACAGCTAGTCTGAAATATCTGCACCTTTCAACCCAACTCATAAGCTTTCATCAGACTTGGAGTTATTTGCCTTGTACAACATGTTTGTTAGAAAAGACAGTGGATCTAATCTATTCCCCCCCCCCCCCCCCCCCACTCCTTTGCCAAAAAGTGTTGCTGGAAGCCACATAAGGATAAAACATAAACAATCATATTGATTGATTGATTGATATGATTCAAGAACCAACATCACAGCACTCGGGGCATTCCCATAAGCACTCCGTAAACAATCATATTCAAACACATAAATCATGTCTTGATTAATAATGACAGTCTAGTGACTCCTGAGTAGCATCATTAGGAACACAGATGCATAGGTTTGATATATTAAGGAGTTATTATAACAGACAACTGCATGAAGAGGTACAAACAATATCCTACAAGACAAGTCATCTCAGAAGGTGGCATCAAAGAAAGGAAACATTTTACTAGATGAAAATGATATACAAACAAGACAGACAGACATGAAAGTAAATTGTCTGAAGGTAAAAGGAGCAACAATTCTACCAAAAAGTTCTTTATTTACTAACAATACAGAATCTGTAATTCTTCTGAAAACTGTTTTGATGAAGTAGTGAAAGTGACAAAACCTTCAAGAAATTAAGACTCTGGCCTAGTTGCATAGTGATCAAGATATTTGCCACAGAAATTGTTTAAGATCAAGCTCCAGACGTGGAATTTTTTTCCCCTGACCAATAGGCTCTGAGGTTAACCTACCCCCGTACAGGTAGGTTCCAGATAATTTCCTGGTTGTTTGCGTCTCTCCGATGTCAAAAGATTCCTCAAAAGACTATTTTCAACAGCCTTAAGGCTGTTAGTTGTACTCTAAGTTTCAAAGCCATTTGTGCATCATTCCTGTGTCAAAAGATTTCTCATAAGACTATTTTCAACAGCGATAAGGCTGTTAGTTGTACTCTAAGTTTCAAAGCCATTTGTGCATCATAGATAGACTATAAAAAGCCAGTCAATAAGCGTTCTTCATGACAAATCATGAAACGCCTGGATGACAGAGGTTTCAATAATAAGAAGTGAGGATTACTGGAAAGAAAAAATAGAGAAAAATGGAGAGTGAGAAACAACAACGAAATTCATAATCTGTTTTAATCACCAGTAATCACTATCATCGTGAAGACTGCGATGATTGGGGTATGTAGAGAGAATGGCAGATAACAGAAAGACAAAAACTGCATGCTCAAAAGAGAAGAATGGCAGTAGACTATGAGACAGACCTAGATGGTGGAGAGACAATACAAAGACAGACCTACAATTACTTGGAGTCATAAACTGGAAAGAGAAGGTCAGTCGCAGAAAAAAATGAAGGTGGTTAAAATCTGCAGCGATTAGTGCCAAAGCGTCAGTATGCTAAAGAAAAAGAAGATAAAGAAGAAGAAGTAGAAGCAGAAGAAAAAAGAAGGAGGAGGAGGAGGAAAAGAAGAAGGAGGAGGAGGAGGAAGAGGAGAAGAAATAAAAACAGTGAGATCTGGCATATCTACATAACCTGTATAGATCACTGAATATATTCAAACAGGCACAGAGGAGACACAGATTCAATACTAGAGGAAAATCAAGATTAGATCTGCCCTAGTCAATTTTGTTTGCTGACACAATGTCCAACAATGAGACAATGGAAGTAATGGTTATATAAAAAAACAAGTAGATAACTCCACGTTGTGATATCTCAAATGAAGGAAAAAGACTTAACCAAGTCAATAAATTCAAATATCTGGGAACAATCATATCATCAAATGGAAAATGTGTGACAGAGATTAAAAGCAGAATAGGTCAAGCAAAAGCTGTATTTAAGAAAATGAAAAATATGCAATAAATCGCCCTCATTTAATGTCATAAAGAGGGTGCTAAAATGTTACATAGAACCTGTTCTGCTGTATGGCAGCGAATCTCAGAATGTCAGTGAAAAAAATTAGGAAGAATTTAGAAGCAACAGAGATGTGGTTTCTGAGACGAATATTACAAATACATAGGACGGCCTGAATAACTAACAACAATTGCTTGAAAGAAGCTAATGAAAGTAGATCTCTATATATACAACAATAAGAAAGAGACAAACACTGTTCTTTGGCCACATAATGAGTAGAGAGTCATTGGAGAATATCATCATAACTGAAAAGATCAGTGGAATAAGGGGTAGAGGCAGACCAAGAGATGATGCTGGATGGGCTGAAACGATGGCCTGGAGGGATATCATCAAGAGAGCTGTTCTAGGCAACCAGGGATCGTGATCTGTGGAGAAGCATGAGCGCCTACACCAGTTGGCAGGCACATGATGATGATGATACTGTCCCGTGTGACTGTGGTTGCTGACTAAACTATTTTTGGTCAATGGTGTCAGAATATAGATATACTGTGTCAAGACATAGGAATACGGACTGACATATAAGGGAAAAAATATGTCACTGCATCTATAAGTTTTTTTTTATTACAGAAGGTGGATTTCTAAGGGGCACTAAAGAAGCCTTTTTTTTTTATTGGCATGGACTAGAAAGTTTGGGTATCTGTGTGCTAGTGATAAAAATTAAAGTGGAAACAGGCAAGAGGAAGATAATGTTACATGTGGGTGGACAACATCAAGAGATGGACTGGAAGTACACCATGAAGATGCAGGACATGCAGACTAATTAGATCCAACCATCAATGTGAAGATGACCTGTGATCATCATGATGATAATGAGCGTATAAATAGCAAACAATTCAGTTTCAGAAACTGGCCATCCAGGAATGAAGGATAAGGTTGACTGTTAAGTGTCAGCCTGTGCTACAAATGTTGCCTCAGATCAACTCTTTTACAATCCAGGCAGAACTGGTAATAATATCACAAAATTAACATATTCTCTAATCCATATGTTTGACCATGGACCTCTGGAATCCATATAACCACTTTAAAGGGTTTATTATTTAACTATATATATATATATATATATATATATATATATATATATATATATATATATATATATATATATATATATATATATATATATATATATATATAAAAATAACACTAAAAAACCCACACAATTTTATAATGAATTTTGTTCTTTGATTCTAATATTGATAAATTATAAGTTCTTCAGTATGTTTATTAAAAGTATACGGTCAAAAGAAAAGCTTCAAAAGTAAGGAGAGTGCTTCCGCTCCCATCAGTTCTCAGCTATTTTTTGGGGAACCATTGCTCTAATGTGACAACTGTTTCAACTAACCAGAATACTAAATGTATTGTTTCTAGTGATATTCTCATCAGTAGTGACATTAAACCAATTTTTACATTCTGTTGAAATTTCACAGCTTCTTTCCATATCAAATTAATGTTGCGAGCCTTCTCTTCTTAAAGTGTCCAATTAAAATAAAGATTTCTGCAACAGTCAAGTTGGAAGGATAGTTTAACTGGAAGCCATTATCGTCTGCTAGGTATTGAAAAAAAAAAAAAAAATATTTGACAACTACATTAAGTTAAAAGTGTTTTCCCATTATAAATTTAAATAAATATTTATATTTTGAAGTTATTTCTGTAGTAATACACCTGATAAGATTGAGCACAATATGACAGGCAATAAATTTCTCAACATGCATTCTCTTTTAACACTTCTTTGATCTTGTTCCAGAGCTGAATTTTTGTGTGCATATTTTTTTAACAAATCTGGCTTACTTGTATGCAGACGGCTGGCCCCTCGCCGCTCAGGCAGATACACTCTGACATTGTAGCAACCACCCCTCATTAGTTGAATTTTATGAAATGCTTTTTTAGGGGGACAGTGAGTCCTGTTACTTTTCCCCCCAAAACAGGACCCTGGAATCCATACAGGAAAGTGTGAATAAATAGCCAGGTTATCTTCATGGCACACCGGACAAATGAGTCAGGTTATCTTCATGGCACACCGGACAAATGAGTCAGGTTATCTTCATGGCACACTGGACAAATGAGTCAGGTTATCTTCATGGCACACCGGACAAATGAGTCAGGTTATCTTCATGGCACACCGGACAAATGAGTCAGGTTATCTTCATGGCACACTGGACAAATGAGTCAGGTTATCTTCATGGCACACTGGACAAATGAGTCAGGTTATCTTCATGGCACACTGGACAAATTAGTCGGGTTATCTTCATGGCACACCGGACAAATTAGTCGGGTTATCTTCATGGCACACTGGACAAATGAGTCAGGTTATCTTCATGGCACACTGGACAAATGAGTCAAGTTATCTTCATGGCACACTGGACAAATGAGTCAAGTTATCTTCATGGCACACCGGACAAATTTGTCAGGTTATCTTCATGGCACACTGGACAAATGAGTCAAGTTATCTTCATGGCACACTGGACAAATGAGTCAAGTTATCTTCATGGCACACTGGACAAATGAGTCAAGTTATCTTCATGGCACACTGGACAAATGAGTCAAGTTATCTTCATGGCACACTGGACAAATGAGTCAAGTTATCTTCATGGCACACTGGACAAATGAGTCAAGTTATCTTCATGGCACACTGGACAAATGAGTCAGGTTATCTTCATGGCACACTGGACAGGTCCATAGGTGGTCAGATTCCCTCCCCCACCTTAGCATAGACATCAGTATGACACTGGTGTAACCTGCAGACCTCACTTCCGCGGGATTCAGATTTTTTCAGATAAGTGTATTTAATTTAAGTAGAACAGCATTTTGGACCATGCTATGAAGTATGTGCATGAGTGTCCAGTCACCTAATGCTGTTTTATAAGCCTTTTGTGGTGTCATTTCATCCATGGGCACTGTTAACCACAGGACTGATGTATATGTTGAAGGGGGAGTGTGAGCACCCATGCACATGGCTGGAGTGCAGTGAAGATAACCCAACTTATAGTTAATAGTGTCAAATATATGCTGGTTGACAAGATTTTGCACACATATGGTGTACTTCTCATGTTTGGCTGTGTCCATTTTTAGTTCTGATTTTTTGCATTTTTAGCAGTCATACTGCATTCAAAATGCCCCCATTGTCCTCTCTCTTTAAGGGCTTCAACAATGTTGCCATGATCCATAGGCCGGCCCTCCGCAGCTGTGACAGAGCCAGCCAGTCTATCAATTCTTTTATTGCTGACAACACGTGCATGACCTGAGACAAAGATGAAGGTAACCCCATGCGCTTTGCAGTGGTGTCAGTCAACTGCCTACATTTGGAGCCTGCCTCGACTGTACCTATACCCAGTAGTTTCTGTTTATAGGGTGGAAGGAGAACTCTGCAATAAATGCAGTATTTTTGGGAGGAAAGTCTAGACCAATGTTGCTCTGACAGATGCAAATCCTTTTGGAGCTAAAACAACCAGAAACTTTTGATCTGATCTGAACCATTTAAACCAAGATTTTCTGAGAATTCACACTTCTTTTTTCCAACTTCTTCTTCCTCACTTGACTGAGTGCATTAATGAGTTGTCCCAGTTCACAGCAGAGTTGAGATATCTGCGCCTTTTGGCCGACATATCTAACTTCTTGAGGCATTTGTTATCTTGGTTAGCTTTCCTGATTTGCTTCGTGGGACAATTGTAACCTTAAATATGTGACTTTATCCTCCCCTAGTCCGTGGTGATCTCCCTTGAGGATCCACTAAGGGCAGACACGTGCAAATTCGTTAATCTCAAGGGAAGGCAGGAGGAGAGCATGCTGGGCAAACCCTGCCATCTAAGGAGGGTTCAATAAATGCTGTGGCTCAGGCAAGGAGGAATCTTCATGTCCTGCCCACGACTGCTTAACCTCACATCTATATTTTGAGCGTTTTTCTCATTACACGCTGTTCCCTTAGGAAATCCCCAGGAAGCAGTCTGCAGACCTGGGACTCCTGACTCTTTAAAACAAATGGGCACTTCATGTCCTCAGCACCTTACTTTGACAATGAGACCTTTCATGCAAATGCTCTAGAGCACATTTTGCAGCAATTATGGGAAGCATGGCCTTAAGGTCATTAAACTATGACAAGTGTGACCACTGGTAGTAGGCATTTTAATATTTTGCATCATAAAGTAGTATTTATGAACAAGGAACTTATGAATCTTTACCTAAGCTGTCATACACTCGATGGAAGGAGGTCAACAGACATTTGAACCAAGTCAGATAGTACAATACTTGATGGATGGACACTTGAAACTAAGCAGCCAAACAGTAGCAGTCTTTAGCGATAAACATTTGAACCAAGTCATACAGTAGAACACTTAAGACACTTGATGGACGGACACTTGAAGCTTAGCAATCAAATAGTAGGAGCCTTGGTCGATAGACATTTGAACCAAGTCATACAGTAGGACACTCGATGGACGTACTTGAAGCTTAGCAATCAAATAGTAGGAGCCTTGGTCGATAGACATTTGAACCAAGTCATACAGTAGGACACTTAGGACACTCGATGGATGGACACTTGAAACTAAGCAATCAAACAGTAGGAGTCTTGGTCGATAGACATTTGAACCAAATCATACAGGAGAACACTTAGAACACTAGATGGACGGATACTTGAAGCTAAGCAACCAAACAGTAGGAGTCGTTGTCGATAGACATTTGAACCATGTCATACAGTAGTACTTTTGAGTGAAGACACTGGAACCTGAGTTTATCATTTAGTAGGGCACTCAGGCACTGGTCTTCGCCCATGTTCCGAATGGTTGTCCTTGTACGTTATCACCCATGCATACAGATGGGCTGACGAGGCCAAAAGATTTTTGGGCACTGCCTCTCTGGGGGCACCAACTCTAAGATTCCCTGCCAGCTTAGATTTTCCTAATACAGGACATCATCGTACCACATGAGGAGGTCATCATCGTACCAAATGATGAGGACATCATCGTACCACATGATGAGGACATCATCGTACCACATGAGGAGGTCATCATCGTACCACATGATGAGGATATCATCGTACCACATGATGAGGACATCATCATACCACATAATGAGGACATCATCGTACCACATAATGAGGACATCATAGTACCACATGAGGAGGTCATCATCGTACCACAAGATGAGGACATCATCGTACCACATGATGAGGACATCATCGTACCACATAATGAGGACATCATCGTACCACATAATGAGGACATCATCGTACCACATGATGAGGACATCATCGTACCACATGATGAGGACATCATCGTACCACATGAGGAGGTCATCACCGTACCACATGATGAGGACATCATCGTACCACATGATGAGGACATCATCGTACCACATAATGAGGACATCATCGTACCACATGATGAGGACATCATCGTACCACATAATGAGGACATCATCGTACCACATGAGGAGGTCATCATCGTACCACATAATGAGGACATCATCGTACCACATAATGAGGACATCATTGTACCACATGATGAGGACATCATCGTACCACATGATGAGGACATCATTGTACCACATAATGAGGACATCATTGTACCACATGATGAGGACATCATTGTACCACATGATAAGGACATCACCGTACCACATAATGAGGACATCACCGTACCACATAATGAGGACATCATTGTACCACATGAGGAGGTCATCATCGTACCACATGATGAGGACATCATCGTACCACATGATGAGGACATCATCGTACCACATAATGAGGACATCACCGTACCACATAATGAGGACATCATCGTACCACATAATGAGGACATCATCGTACCACATGAGGAGGTCATCATCGTACCACATGATGAGGACATCATCATACCACATGATGAGGACATCATCGTACCACATAATGAGGACATCATCGTACCACATGATGAGGACATCATTGTACCACACAATGAGGACATCATCGTACTACATAATGAGGACATCATCGTACCACATGATGAGGACATCATCGTACCACATGATGAGGACATCATCGTACTACATAATGAGGACATCATCGTACCACATGATGAGGACATCACCGTACCACATAATGAGGACAAGTGGCAGGATCCCTACAACCAGCACAGAGCCTGCTAGCTCCATGGGTGTGAGGCACAGGGTATCTTCTTATACACATAATAACACCTGTCACTGAAATCACACCACCACTAATTCACAATTCTATCTATCCCTCAAGTCTCAGACATGCACCTGTTCATGAAGTAAACAAACCTTTCTGTTTGACATGAACTGTTTCATGAAACAACTAAACAAATATGGTCTGACTGAGATTTTCATGCTGCAAAAAGCAAGCAAATCTGGTCTGACTGAGCCTTTCCCTGTTTCATGAACTAAAGAACAGGCCTGAATAAGATCTTCACTCTTGACTGCAGTCACCCCCATATTTCCACCACTCTTTCATGAACTTGACCAAATATTTAACAAGCTAACAGGCAGATCAAAAATAACTGCATATTTGTATGTTACAAATAATACATTTAGTTTATTTATCTCAAATAAGACAAAGTATAAAAATATTAAACAATATAAAAACAGTGACCGGAAAAACCCAAGGCATTCTGTCACTTTCACATCTCGTCTATTTAACCCTTACAATCTCTCAACAAGACAATAAATAAGAAGAAACCAAACAAGAGTACATTATTAATGTACAGAATCCACACATCTCAAAAGAAATGGTATAATAATAATTTCATTAACATAAAAAAAAAAAAAAAAACATGCACAAGAACACAGCAGATGAACTTAACTCTCTCCCACTAATGGCAAGACTTTCAAACACGGCCTGCCAGTCTGTTTTTTAAGTTATGCTTTTACCCCACATTAAAAAAATATATGTAAAAATAAAAACACTGTACAAATACAATAAACAATTAACAAACAGAAATTGTCAATTAGTATTGCTTTGTAGAATAATTTGGAGGATTTTCTCTGTGAGTGTTCCAGGTGTCACCCAAATGTGTGGGTATGTGGTTGGGGGGGGGGGGGAACAAACTAAGATGACTAATTACTGGAGAGAGACCAACAGTCTGCAGACATATGTAAAATGGATGTTTATGCACAATGGATGTTTATGGAACAAGATTAAAGTCTAGAAGTGGACGAACAAACCAGATTTTCCACCAGTATTTACAGCCAGTAAATACGAAGAAGAGGAAGAATTTGGAAATTTGAGCTGTACTTTTTTACTGTCTTATCTTTCCTTCGGTCTACCCTTTTTGTCAGTGTATAAGACACACATATTTGTTCTCAAAATAGGCCTTCTATTTAGGCTGCATCTTATACATTGAAGGTAGATCTACGTGTAGTGTTATTTTTTCATAGATGCCGACACTCTAGTTTTCCCTTTCAAGATCTTGGCATTTTCTGCTTTCACGAGGTAACAATATGACCTGTGAATGCGACAGACAGGAGAACAGTATCATATACAAAATGCATCACTGTGGAAGCCTCCATTCTTTCTAAGTAGTAATATTTCATTCCATCACTCCACAGCGATGTTTGCTCTTTTTTTTTTTAAACTGGTAACATGACCAAGAAAGCAAAAAAGAGAGAGAGAGGGAGGGAGGGATGGAGAGAGAGAGAGGGAGGGGGGGAGAGAGAGAGAAAGAGAGAGAGAGAGAGAGAGAGAGAGAGAGAGAGAGAGAGAGAGAGAGAGAGAGAGAGAGAGAGAGATCACATGATACTGAAAGTTGCCTGATTGTAAATCTCTGCGTACTTATTGCATCACTATTTCATTGTGCTGCTTATTATGTCAGTCAATATTTTCAGTAAGTACATTACACTTGCAGATGAGATTGCAGATCACAATTCCCAGATGGAAAAGGATAGTAAGTGGCATACATATACCATGAGTGTTAAACTCCAGGAGATCTCCACTGATGGAAAAAACCCATCAGGCTTTGGCAGCCTCAACAGGATCTTTTGTGGATTGAAACACTTCTGAAGGTCAGTAAATAACTTTTTCACATTAGTTAATATTTTTATTTAAATCTGAGTTGTTTTTTCTGGAAAATTTCTTTCAATTTTTGGGGTACGTCTTATACGAGGGCGCATCTTATACATTGACAAATATGGTGCTTGGTAGTCGTCTTTAGACAAGGGAACTTTTTTTTCCCCCGAAATATTTTAAGCTCACTTTATTTGTGGATAGTAGCAAAGTGGCCAGATATTTGTCTGCTGCCTGAAGATCTTGAGAGGTTAAATCTGCACTGGAACAGCCTGTTTTGTTTAAATCTGCACTGGAACAGCCTGTTTTGTTTAAATCTGCACTGGAACAGCCTGTTTTGTTTAAATCTGCACTGGAACAGCCTGATTTGTTTAAATCTGCACTGGAACAGCCTGATTTGTTTAAATCTGCACTGGAACAGCCTGATTTGTTTAAATCTGCATTGGAACAGCCTGTTTTGTTTAAATCTGCATTGGAACAGCCTGTTTTGTTTAAATCTGCACTGGAACAGCCTGTTTTGTTTTAATCTGCACTGGAACAGCCTGTTTTGTTTAAATCTGCACTGGAACAGCCTGTTTTTAAATCTGTATTGGAAGAGCCTGTTTTGTTTTTCATAACTGAACGTTGGCTGCCAGACTGTCCCAGCTTACAAAGGGTACCAGAGCATGTCCTTGGAAATCAAGAAGACAGACGTAACGTCGACCACATCACCAACTGAGAGCTGACTGGTCTATACAATCTTAGGGTTAGCATCATATACACAATACACCTCAAGTGTGGAAATGGGACCTTTACTTTAAACATCTGACAATGAAATCCAACATACATTAGTAACCTGTTGAAGATATTTATACATTATAAGACTTATAACATATGGAAATCATAAATGATTAAATCAATCTTCATACTCATCGCGTTAAAAATTATCAAATTAGCAAAACTGTGGATAATGTAGGAAATCACACAGAAAGTTAGAAAAAAACAACATGTAAATAACTCACCGCTAGCAGAATAATGCACAGGGACTCCTGGATTATGATGTAAGCAACAAAATGCAGCAAAAACAAGTTTTTAAAGCAAAACAACAAAATCAAATAAAAGCTTTGCATTGATACAAAATCATGTGTGTGACATGGTTCACTATTTCTTTCCCTACATGAGCTGCTATGTGTAGTCATGGTTTAGGATTTCTGATGTATTTAATTTGTTGTTGACAAAGACATTGGTCAAAACATTCAGTTGTGTTTGCTATGTATCTCTTCTCTTTTACTACTGTAAGCCTTCTAGCCATAATTAGTGTTATGTTAATTCATCTCATAAATTATATCCTGTGCTGCCAAGCAACAGTAGTGTAGTGACATGCAGCAGTGTTGAACTGTCTGGACTACAGCCAACACGGACCAAATGCTCTCTTCTCCTTTCTTGCAATTCCAGAAACAGATCATAAATTTGCTAATATAAGGAGTATCAACTATGATCCCCATTAAACAGTTCTCTTCTGTCCCAAAAATTACAAGAATAGTTTTAAAAAAAAATACTCAACAGAGAAATCAAATCAAAGCACTTGGATCATAGAACTGTTATACACATTCACTAATCTCTAAATCCACACAGCCATACCATTAACACATTTTATTTCTTCTAAAGTTTAAATTGAAGATCAAATTCATTACACTGGGTTTTATCCTAGGTGGCTCGGTCTACCTCTGTAGAAAAGACAGCTGCCTGTTGAGTAAGTCACACAAAGCACAAACTCCATAGCTCCAGACAAAATCCCCAGAGATCTTCATATGAAATACATTTATGAACTGAGCACGAAATAAACCCACAACCTTCAAAGCACATGGAAAACCAAAGACAGCCCTTACAAAACTGACTAATAGGCATACTGCAAGAGTCAAACATATCCCCACAATGATGTGAACTGTTTAGCACCAAGGTCTTGATTACAAAATAAATGTGATGGGCACAGTTAAAGTGATAGGACAGAAGTGTTAAAAAGTACCATCTAGGAAAATGTAAAAATATATTACAGCATCGCTCAGGATAGTCAGAGTATTAGTAATACATCTATGGGACTGAACATCTGCAGAAAACTACAAGTGATTAGATTATATTAGACAACCTCATCATCAACATTATCCTGCTCGGACATGAAGCTACCAAGAAACAATACGTAGGTGTAATGTGTGCCACAAAGAAACAGAAATCACCCAAGTTAGCCAAGAAAATCCTCTACCATGTACAGGGCATCTAGCCAGTTGAAAGTGGAGAAAGCTTGACATTTTTTGTTTTCTACAAACCGAACCATTATCTTGTAGAATATTACTCTCTATCAAAACCCCTGACAGAATGTTGCTCCCATAAACCCTGACAGAATGTTGCTCCCATAACCCCTGACAGAATGTTTCTCCCATAACCCCCGACAGAATGTTGCTATCATAATCCTGACATAATGTTGCTCCCATAACCACTGACAGAATGTTGCTATCATAACCCCTGATAGAATGTTGCTCTCATAACCCCTGATAGAATGTTGCTATCATAACCCTGACAGAATGTTGGTCTCATAACCCCTGACAGAATGTTGCTATCATAACCCCTGACAGAATGTTGCTATCATAACCCCTGATAGAATGTTGCTATCATAACCCCTGACATAAAGTTGTTCCCATAACCCCTGACAGAATGTTGCTCCCATAACCCCTGACAGAATGTTGCTATCATAACCCCTGACAAAATGTTGCTATCATAACCCTTGACAGAATGTTGCTCCTATAACCCCTGACAGAATGTTGCTATCATAACCCCTGACATAATGTAGCTATCATAACCCCTGACAGAATGTTACTCCCATAACCCGTGACAGAATATTGCTATCATTACCCCTGACAGAATGTTGCTCCCATAACCCCTGACATAATGTTACTCCTATAACCCCCGACAGAATGTTGCTAACATAACCCTGACATAATGTTGCTATTATAACCCTGACAGAATGTTGCTCCCATAACCCCTGACAGAATGTTGCTATCATAACCCCTAACAGAATGTTGCTATTATAACCACTGACATAATGTTGCTCCTATAACCCCTGACAGAATGTAGCTATCATAACTCCTGACAGAATATTGCTCCCATAACTCCTGACAAAATATTGCTATCATAACACCTTGACATAATGTTGATCCCATAACCCCTGACAGAATATTGCTATCAAACCCCTGACAGAATGTTGCTCCCATAACTCCTGACAGAATGTTGCTATCATAACCCTAGGCATAATGTTGCTCCCATAACCCCTGACAGAATGTTGCTATCATAACCCCTGACAGAATGTTGCTATCATAACCCCTGACAGAATGTTGCTATCATAACCCCTGACAAAATGTTGCTATCATAACCCTTGGCATAATGTTGCTCCCATAACCCCTGACAGAATGTTGCTATCATAACCCCTGACAGAATGTTGCTATCATAACCCCTGACAGAATGTTGCTATCATAACCCCTGACAAAATGTTGCTATCATAACCACTGACAGAATGTTGCTATCATAACCCCTGACAGAATGTTGCTATCATAATCCCTGACAGAATGTTGCTCTCATAACTCCTGACAGAATATTGCTATCATAACCCCTGATAGAATGTTGCTCCCATAACCCCTGACAGAATGTTGCTATCATAACCCCTGACAGAGTGTTGCTATCATAACCTCAGACAGAATATTTCTATCGTAACCCCTGACATAATGTTGCCCCCATAACCCCTGACATAATGTTGCTATCATAACCCCTGACAGAGTGTTGCTATCATAACCCCTGACATAATGTTGCTATCATAACCCCTGACAGAATGTTGCTATCATAACCCCTGACAGAGTGTTGCTATCATAACCCCTGACATAATGTTGCTATCATAACCCCTGACAGAGTGTTGCTATCATAACCCCTGACAGAGTGTTGCTATCATAACCCCTGACAGAATGTTGCAATCATAACCCCTGACAGAATGTTGCTATCATAACCCCTGACAGAATATTGCTCCCATAATCCTGACAGAATGTTGCTATCATAACCCCTGACAAAATGTTGCTATCATAACCCCTGACAGAATGGTGCTCCCATAACCCCTCACAGAATGTTGCTATCATAACCCCTGACATAATGTTGCTCCCCTAACACCTGACAGAATATTGCTATCATAACCCCTGACATAATGTTGCTCCCCTAACACCTGACAGAATATTGCTATCATAACCCCTGACAGAATGTTGCTTCCACAACTCCAGACAGAATATTGCTATCATAACCCCTGACAGAATATTGCTATCATAACCCCTGACAGAATATTGCTCCCATTACCTCTGACAGAATACTGCTCCCATAACCCCTGACAGACTGCCACTTATTGCCTTGCCAATTTCCCAACCTTGTGACTTTTTTTATGAACAAGGAGTTTACCATGACCTCTGATCCTGCTTGTACTAGCTGATCCCTACCACTTCTTTCAGAATTCACACATTCCATTACAGTTCATCCTAAATAGCTGAAGTGTTTAACCCTTTCGCTGCTACGTTCCCGGAAATAGTTGTCCTCCCTGTGCTAAGCAATGTGAAAAAAAAGTCTCTGCTGTGCGCAATACTTTTCTATCCTCTAAACGCAAAAGATGCGTCCGCGGTGAGGGCTATGTTTTGTACACCTAAAAAAATTTTACCCTGGGGAGTTGTGTGGTTGGTCCGAGTGGTGACAAGTCAGAGGCACGATGGTGCCCCACAAACTTGACTAACGGAGCTATCACCCTTCGGGGTGGGGGGGGGGGGGGTATGGGGGAATTAATGGGAGGAACTGTTCCCAGTCTGTATCCCAAAATTTGATTGACGAACCTACCACGGCTGCCACTTTAATCATATTTACTTATAGTCACCATGTTATTACATACCAAAATATTAATAAAAAAAAAATAATCATAATAATACTCAAGTCGTCCGTTGCTGAAAAGTAACAGGAACTCAAAGGAAAATTCACAATTAATTTAAAAAAAAAAAAAAAAAAACTTCGGGGGTTGAACACACGACCCTCCGATTCTAAGGCGAACGTGATACCAATTACACTATGCAACCGCTTGATGCATTGCGCTGTGTAAATGATCATAATGAATGATGTGCGCAGACTATCAATAATGTGTCTAAGTTTGTAGTCTATCGCCGCCCGCATGAGCACTGTTGTCTAAGAAATGTTTGAGATTCTCAACAATAGTAAAAATATGTCCCTCGACATTATTTTACGGGAGTTTTTAGCAAACAGTCTTTGCTCAAGTACTCTATTTTGAGTTTCTTTGTTCTAAGCATTAGCAGACAGACAGAAAAAAAAAAAATAGTTCGTCCGAATCTGTGTCTGTCCATCGGGAAAGACGAGAAATTTTAGTGACTTAACTGTTTGAATTTACAGTAGCAGAAATATAGATAGAGCTGGAGTCATCAAAATCATGCACTACTGGTTTCAAATCATCGGTTCATCAAGACAACTGATCAATTTATTGCCGTTTTGATGCCGCTTCATTGTCACTGCTCTCTGATTCCGACATGAGGACGTCGGACAGGCAAACTAAACAGCTTTTTTTGGACACGCCGGTTTCAGCAGTCGATACTGATTGCCTAGTCAAATCTTCTTGTTCACTGTCAGAAGTACACATTTCAAAGTCATCGTCGCTATCACTTTTGACAGAAACTCCATCAATTCTTCATCAACTTTAACAAGTTTTCTTGCCATTTTGTACTAAGTGTAGAATAATCTAAAAGCACAAATATATATCAGGGCACAAAATACACAGATCACCGACCACGCTGTCACGGTAAACAAAGCAACGGGATAACGCAAAATGCAGTAAACACACCTTAAACACGCCTAAAAGTACGTGCAAGTGCTTTTAATCATATGTTAATGGGTCAGTTTTATCTAAATATAGCTAATGTATATTGCCCTTCAGTCAATAAAATACGAGGTAACAGAAATCTGTAAGAAAAGTCCAAAAACGGCTTAGGACGTCCATAGCACTGGGGGTCAAGAAAAAAAATAACGTCCAAAGACGGGCGTAGCAGCGTACGGGAAATCGGGAAAAGACGTCCATAGCAGCGAAAGGGTTAATATGGTCAAAGTATGTCATCTTTTCAACCCTGAGAGATACAACCCTGCTCATAAATTAATCAGTCCTTTATAAATGTTATGATCCTGAAGTTTTTTTCTTGTTATCATTCATATAACAGATAACCGATAGTGAGCAGCTTAGTACAAGTTTTACTTTTACATGTAATTTTACTTGTAGACAATTTTACTTTTACAAATACAACTGTACTTTTAGACACACTCAATAAAAATTAAGTACTGGCGCTAGTATCCCACCCATTATGGAAACACTTTCATTCCATCAAGTGGAAACAGTAACGCTGTAAATTTTTGTACAAAAATATGAAAAGTGTAGATACGAACAACACAATATTGATGAAAGAAATCAATTCAAGCCACCGATTGGCTTTCTACCATCCAGCCAAACATCTAGTATTGCATGTAATCAAAAATCACATATCTCAGTTCTGCATGAAATGTGTGGGACATTTACGTGTTCTAGGACAGGGGAAATGGTGTAAATAAATAAAGATATACATAATGTACACACAGAAGTGATCCAGATGTTCTAAGAATTGACATGAAATATTCACAGCTGCTTAAAAAAATTGTTAAGTATGAACCAGTAAAAAAGTATTTGTGAATATACTGCCAAATGATAAGTTCCGATTTTAGAGCACATTTAACAGAATTATTTGTGTTCAGCAGGTGTCACCATTTATTTAGAATACTGATAACAAAACTTCAGGATACAATTCTTCTTCTAATGCTCTCTATCCACTGACAGAGCACAAGCTGTCAACTAACTCACATCAAGACTTCAAATACTCTGTATCTTGAGCTGGTCACGCTGTCTTATTCTCATCTCTCTCAGTCTTACCCTGTGTCCTCTGTCTTATCCCTCTCTCTCTCTCAAAATCTCACCATATCCTATGTTTTATTCCTCTCTCTCTCACTCTCTCTCTCTCTCTCTCTGTGTCCTCCTTGTCTTCCCCCCTCTTCCTTTTTGATTCTCAGTGTCCTCCTGGTCTTATTCCTCTCTCTCTCTCACAAAATTTTACCCCATGAACTCTCAAAAACTTCAAATCCATCTGTTTCTGGTCTTTCTTTATTTGTCTGGCCATGTGGCTTCCAGTGTAGGGGCATTCTAGCTATCACTGTTCATTTCAAGATCATCTTCATCGCATGTCGGAAATGACCGCCTGAGTATGTCTCTAAGTGTTTTTAGGCTAACTCCTATATTGTTCTGGCTGATGGTTTTCCTGTCTTGCAGCTCCAACTGGTATATCCAGGGTATGCAGTCAATTCAGTGAAAAAATCATCTTCCACAAAACTGAAAGTCTCATAGTGTTTAGTCTAGCTAAGCTATCAGATAACTCAGTGAGTGTCCTGTCCAGTGCCCACAACATAATTCCCAATATTCTGCTAGGACCCAAACATGGTTGACATTGTTGTCTATACTGTTCATAAAACCAGCCTGAATTTAAAAAATGCATTAACTACTCAATCAAACTATTTTACTAACTGTATTAACTAGCCAATGAAAGTATTTATAAAAATAATGTATTACTATCTGCTATTGTGCAACTTAATTATTACTTTGGAAGAAAAAACAATGTCCATTAAAACAAGTTTCTAGTAACGAGGAAACAACAGCATGGAATCTAAACCTGATGCAAAAGCATGTGCTAGAAGATAGAATGGCCAATTAATGTTAAAGTTTTGTAATTTCTTCTGCTCTCTGGGAGGTTAAAACATTACCTTTCAAATCCTGTAAAATCGGTGCATCTTGTGTTCATTAGGCTTCTTTCTAGGTTGGAGCCTATGCACATATTATACATTCCTTGGGACTGATTTGATCTCACAGCACTCGGGGCATTCCCCTAAGCGATCCGTCCCCATCTTCAGCAGTCAGCGAAGAGTTCCGATACTAATGGTGCCAGTAGCATTCTGATTAAACGTCCGTCTTGCCTTTCCTCTGAGCCTCGAGCATCTGCCAGAACCTCTCGTCACCCCCAACTGCATCAATCTCACCACACTGTGATCACTCACCAGGTGATCAATCTGCTCCTCCGAACTGTACAAGCTCTCCCACAAGGCACTAACCACGTCTGCCTCATCCTTGGGACTGAAAGAGTTAAGAACTCTCTTTCTTCCCTCAGTTAACAAAGACAATTTGCATAGAACATTATTCATCTGGTTAAATGCTGCTTCTGCTTGAGCCATTCAAGCTTTGACTTCTTTGATATATTTTCCACCCACTGTAATCACAGTGTATTAAAAAACTTTAACAAATATCAAATGATGCTAGGGACAATAAAGGGACTCATTTGAAGATGGTTAAAGTCCTACATACATTTTCACACTGCTACTAAACTAAAAAAAAAAACAGGGCGTCTCCACAAAAAAAAAAAAAAAAAAAAGAAACAAGAAATCAATATTCACGTGTGCATGCACAAACACACTAATGTATTCATATGCATCTTTCCAGCATAACCCTTGTTTAATGGAAACATCCCAGACCTATGGTGCTTTTCAAATGATGTGAAATAAAATGAAATAGTTGTTCAGAGAGGCAGTCTCCAATCATTTAGAAATGGCTGATTCATGCAGTAGACCTTGAACCTCACTTCAACTGCCTTTAGTGACATTGACTTTAACCCATCATTTTCAGTGAGTCCAAGCAAACCTATTTCCAAAGCTTTTTGTGCAGTTCAAGGCTATGGTCTGTTCACTCCAAATGTTTTATTCATGTATTTGTAGTATTTTAATTTTTGCCACTATTTTCTTAATATTAAAACAGCTTTGCAATATTTTCAATACAGCCACCAACAGAAACTTGTGAGTAGGAAATAAATGAATCTAACATAGTCACAGTGTGAGACTATGAGAAAATACTCAATACATTTTTCTTGTTCACTATGTCAGTTTGTTCAATTCATACAGTAAGTTGCATATACCCTTCCAGACTTCGCAGACTAGTTTTTACTAGCAAGTTAATGTTCAGCAGTTTGCCACTACTGCCTGAATGGTATGATGCCTCTACTGCTGGGACAAAACCAGTACTGGGACAAACCAGTACAAAGCAGTCAGCTACCAAACTGCCTGCAGGTGACTGAAACTGTGTACATAAAACCTCAGCCACCAACACTTGCTAGGTATGTATAGTTAATGTATGTGTAAACGTGTGTATGTGTGTACATATGTATGTGCATACATACATACATAGGTATCTATATATGTGTGTATGTAAGTATGTATGTACATATATATGTATGTACATACATACATAACTATATGTGTGTGTGTCTGTATACATGTGTGAACATCTCTGTGTTCTGTTGAGTTGAGTTGATTGATTCAAAAACGGACATCACAGCATTCGGGGAATTGGCATAAGCGCGCCATCCCCATCTTCAGCAGCCAGTGAAGAGTTCCGATACTAATGGTGCCAGTAGCATTCTGATTAAACGTACGTCTCACCTTTCCTCCGAGCCTCAAGCATCTGCCAGAACCTCTCGTCACTCCCCCCTTGCATCAATCTCACAGACTGTGGTGACCCATCTGCCCCTCTGAACTGTACACACTCTCTCACAAGGCACTAACTACGTCTGCCTTATAATGCATCAGTATTCCACCAAATTGTCAAAGCCAGCCAGTCCACCTGTTCATTTCCCAACACACCGGCGTACCCGGTGAAAAATTCCAGACAATACTCCTCACCCGTGTCCTCCGCAGCGAAGCATGCCACTCTGCACGAAGCATGCCTGTCTTGACCTTCCTCAGCATGCTTTCTGTGTCAGTTACAATCATGATCTGTGTGTGTGTGTGTGTCGTATTCTCTAACTAGCGGAAAGGTGCAGTGACTGCCTCCACCTCCATTCTTAAGCTGGATGTTGCTAGGCTCTCTTGCACCAAACGTTGACCATTAACTTTTGCTAAGAAGCCCCAAGCACTTCTTTTGCCTCTCGACACTGAACCATCTGTGTAAATAATCAAATCCTCTAAGCGAGCATTATCTTGAATTAACTGATGAATTTCCACCTCCGTGGCACCTTCTGGCCAGTCTTTGCATTCCCGGCTCAGTGTGATTATGACCCTACACAAGTCTGACTGTTCAGATAGCACTTTGACCCACTCCTCTCCTCGCCTAATGTACTCAAGGATGCAAACCTGTCTGATTGTGTCTTCTGCCTAAGCCATCCGTGACTATACTCTTATTAGCCTCTGACCCTTAACTGTGCCCAGAGGGTGATTTTTGTCTGCAGCTATCTTGAGATATGACTTTGCCTGCAGCACCATGTGCCTACCTGCAACACTCAGCAAACCAAGGATGTATCGCATACACACCACTGGGGTGTCTCTGGTGCTACCCAGAATGACCTGCATAGCTGTGTTCTGTATGCCGCTTTAGCTTTTCCATTAGACTCTTTGAGATGGTAAGCAGTCCTAGGCCATAATCCACCACTGACAGGATCAGGTGCTGATATAGTGAGTATTTGTGTGTGTATGTATGCCTGTAAATATATGTGTGTGTTTAAATGTATGTATAAATGTATTTATGTATGTCTGTATGTATGTACGTATGTATGATGTAAGGCTGACTAGTTTGGCTTTTCAGTAACATAAAGGTCACTAATACTGTAACCTGCCATGTCTTGTAAGAGGTGCCTAGGGTAGGCCAGCAAGAGAGTAGTTATCTCATCCTGTAGACAATTTCAGCTGCAAAATCCAACCAGGCATGAAGTGGTTGATGGTCTATGATAAGCCAGGAGATGATGGAAAGAAAATGAAGAAAACATGATGTATATTCCAGGCTAGGTAGACAGACAATGCATAATATCAAATACTAGCTTTATTACTGGAGCAGCAACTGACTGAATGGTTGAGAATGCATAATATCAAATATTAGCTTTATTACTGGAGCAGCAACTAGCTGAATGGTTGAGAATGCAGAATATCAAATATTAGCTTTATTACTGGAGCAGCAACTGACTGAATGGTTGAGAATGCAGAATATCAAATATTAGCTTTATTACTGGAGCAGCAACTGACTGAATGGTTGAGAATGCAGAATATCAAATATTAGCTTTATTACTGGAGCAGCAACTGACTGAATGGTTGAGAATGCAGAATATCAAATATTAGCTTTATTACTGGAGCAGCAACTGACTGAATGGTTGAGAATGCAGAATATCAAATACTAGCTTTATTACTGGAGCAGTAAACTGACTGAATGGTTGAGAATGCAGGGCTCTCCTGCAGGAGACCCTAGTTCAAATTCTTGGCAAGATTTGGAATTTGTGTTTTCTGTTGGGAGGAAAAATAACAATCCTAACCTGTCCAGTCGGCACTAGCAATACCGCCCTTAATCTTTAGGCGCAAAGACCATTTCCCTACACCCCAAAAGCGGTAAATCTAGATAGTAATGGTAGCCTGGCTTTTCCTGAGATAGATTTAAGCTAATTCTTTACAAATAATTTATTCACCTTGTTATAAGCTGAATGAAAATATCACAGTGGATGACACAATCCTACAAACAAATGTGTCCTGTGTCCAACTGATTTTGACAAATGCAAGTTGAAGAGAAAATTTGAATAATAAAATTTGCAAGCTGAAAATAGCACAGCTGACCTAGGAATGGCAGTCAGAATGGCATGTGCAAATGTCACACTAAAACTGTTTACTGTTTTGTGGAGTAGTTCTTGTGACAACATAAAGACAGACGGATGGACACATACATTTTCTGTGTCATTATATAGAGAATATCTCTCATCTTAAGCACAGATGAACACAATACGTCCTTGGTACAGCTGGGCAAACAGTATGCAACGTAAATATAGGTGAACAAATCACTTTAAGTATAGATGAACATAATATTAATTCAGTACAGCTCTGCAGCAATCCACGGCCAGACACGCACACTACTTGGCTCTAAAATAAGCACTACAAATATGCTTTTGGAACTATTAGAATACACTCAAAGAGGCCAAAGGTGTTGGACTATTCCATACATTATATGGAAGACTGCACAAGAAAAAAGGGAAAGGAGGACTGGGAGCCCTATGTGATGAATAAATGCCCAAGATGATGTGGATGATGATAAACATAACATTCCCTAAGCACAGTTCCTCAGTACAAGACGTGAACATAATACTACTTCAGTATTATTTAACATACCAATCCTTGAGTGTTGTTGAATGTAATAATTTGTAAATATTACTTAACATAACACTTCCTAAGTATAACCGAATTTAACATTACAGGCCAAGATATACCTTAGGGTTGCCATACACAGAGCACTCCTCACATAAAGCTTTTGGCAAGACAAAAGAACACAGGCTGAAGAGAGATAGCTCCTGGATTACACAGGTTGAAGAGAGATAGCTCCTGGATTACACAGGTTGAAGAGAGATAGCTCCTGGATTACACAGGTTGAAGAGAGATAGCTCCTGGATTACACAGGCTGGAGAGAGATAGCTCCTGGATTACACAGGCTGAAGAGAGATAGCTCCTGGATTACACAGGCTGAAGAGAGATAGTTCCTGGATTACATAGACTGAAGAGAGATAGCTCCTGGATTACACAGACTGAAGAGAGATAGCTCCTGGATTACACAGGTTGAAGAGAGATAGCTCCTGGATTACACAGACTGAAGAGAGATAGCTCCTGGATTACACAGGTTGAAGAGAGAGGCAGCTCCTGGATTACACAGGCTGGAGAGAGATAGCTTCTGGATAACACAGGCAGAAGATAATATCAAATGTGTATGTGGAATTGACAAGATAGTGCATGAGGTATGGGCCATGGTAACAAGTGGTTAGACTCATGTTTGTATAGGCCAATCGGCGCTCAATATGTGATGTAATCAACATCATCCTAGCTGCCTTTACTTCCCAGGACTACATCTAGTACCCATTTAAGGAAACCAAGGTCATGTTTGAAAAAAAAAAACAATTCAGCGCCATGCAGATTTGAACCGATGACATTTGGTTATGCAGGCGAGCATCAAGCCGCTACAGCACAGCATCTATGGGCCATGTACTACTCAAGAATGCAGCCTAAGCCATTTACCTTCATGCTCTGAAGGTGATGTGATTTTCAAGAACTAGATCTTCTGGTTCATAAATGCACACTGTTACGGAGAACATCACAGGAACTATGGTTTGTGCTGGGTGTAATGCTTCTTTGCATGTGTCTAGCCTGTGTGCACAATTCAGTGCCATGAAGTTGATATTCTCGGATTCAACACTTTGGATCCCAGGGGATGCATCATGCATTGCCTTAAACTAATTTAACTGTCATCTGGCATGGAAAGAGTGAAACTTTGAGAGCGATGGTTAGACTGGAAAGAGGGTGTTAGGAATGGGTGATAATGAGGCATCTTTGCAACAGCTGATAAACGATCATGCCTAGCCAATGTAACCATTTACATGAATAAATGTGTCTTCTCCTTCTTCCCTTTTCTCCTCATGGAGAATAGGCCTGTACCCAGTTCATAGAAAGCCCTGTGTACAACATAGCGACATCTAGCATGCAAACGGAGATGGAAGCAGTAATGACAGTTTATGTATAGTTGGGTAGTACAACCTGATAGCATGCGAACGGAGATGGAAGCAGTAATGACAGTTTTTGTATAGTTGGGTAGTACAACCTGATAGCATGCGAACGGAGATGGAAGCAGTAATGACAGTTTTTGTATAGTTGGGTAGTACAACCTGATAGCATGCGAACGGAGATGGAAGCAGTAATGACAGTTTTTGTATAGTTGGGTAGTACAACCTGATAGCATGCGAACGGAGATGGAAGCAGTAATGACAGTTTTTGTATAGTTGGGTAGTACAACCTGATAGCATGCGAACGGAGATGGAAGCAGTAATGACAGTTTTTGTATAGTTGGGTAGTACAACCTGATAGCATGCGAACGGAGATGGAAGCAGTAATGACAGTTTTTGTATAGTTGGGTAGTACAACCTGATAGCATGCGAACGGAGATGGAAGCAGTAATGACAGTTTTTGTATAGTTGGGTAGTACAACCTGATAGCATGCGAACGGAGATGGAAGCAGTAATGACAGTTTTTGTATAGTTGGGTAGTACAACCTGATAGCATGCGAACGGAGATGGAAGCAGTAATGACAGTTTTTGTATAGTTGGGTAGTACAACCTGATAGCATGCGAACGGAGATGGAAGCAGTAATGACAGTTTTTGTATAGTTGGGTAGTACAACCTGATAGCATGCGAACGGAGATGGAAGCAGTAATGACAGTTTTTGTATAGTTGGGTAGTACAACCTGATAGCATGCGAACGGAGATGGAAGCAGTAATGACAGTTTTTGTATAGTTGGGTAGTACAACCTGATAGCATGCGAACGGAGATGGAAGCAGTAATGACAGTTTTTGTATAGTTGGGTACTACAACCTGATAGCATGCGAACGGAGATGGAAGCAGTAATGACAGTTTTTGTATAGTTGGGTAGTACAACCTGATAGCATGCGAACGGAGATGGAAGCAGTAATGACAGTTTTTGTATAGTTGGGTAGTACAACCTGATAGCATGCGAACGGAGATGGAAGCAGTAATGAGTTTTTGTATAGTTGGGTAGTACAACCTGATAGCATGCAAATGGAGATGGAAGCAGTAATGACAGTTTTTGTATAGTTGGGTAGTACAACCTGATAGCATGCGAACGGAGATGGAAGCAGTAATGACAGTTTCTTTATAGTTGGGTAGTACAACCTGATAGCATGCAAACGGAGATGGAAGCAGTAATGACAGTTTTTGTATAGTTGGGTAGTACAACCTGATAGCATGCGAACGGAGATGGAAGCAGTAATGACAGTTTTTGTATAGTTGGGTAGTACAACCTGATAGCATGTGAACGGAGATGGAAGCAGTAATGACAGTTTTTGTATAGTTGGGTATTGGGTAGTACAACCTGATAGCATGCGAACGGAGATGGAAGCAGTAATGACAGTTTCTTTATAGTTGGGTAGTACAACCTGATAGCATGCGAACGGAGATGGAAGCAGTAATGACAGTTTTTGTATAGTTGGGTAGTACAACCTGACATGCTGTAATTGTAAATGACTCACAGAGCATGCTTTGGAAAACAAACTGGTGTCTTGTGCTTACAGTGGCAGATGCAGATAAGTAGGTCATGGACTTTTTGCCTAGGACATACACGTGTATATGGTAATAAGAAGGCTGACAGATTAGCTTATGCCATTCCTCTGGGTAATGAGCTACTTTACAATAAATCAGACACGCTGAAGGCACTCTGGGATCAAATAAACTGTGCAGCAGAGGGTCAGGACAATTGTCTACCCGCAAAGAAAAAAAAAAGAAGAAGAAAAAAAAAAACAAGTTGCAAATGGCACCAGTAATATGGGAACTTTTCACTGGCTACTAACAAAGGCTATAGAGCATGTGTGGTAATATCTGGATCAGGACTATTCAACTGGTGGCCCGGTGGCCAGATTTGGCCCGTGGAGGCCTAAGAAGTGGCTCATGGACAATTGCCAACTGCACTGTATTGCTGATCAGTATATGCTAAGGTGCAAGCCTCTGGCCTGTGACGATCCCTACTTTCACAAATTTGGCCCCTAGGTAAACTTAGCTGAATAGTCCTGATCTTCAGTGCAATGATGTCAATTCTTGATTGATTCATTCATCTTCACATTAAAATTCTATCCAATTCTCTTTTCAATGTTTTTTTATGCCTCCCTTGACCTCTTTTACTTTGTGGGTTCCAGTGCACAGACATTCTAGTAGAATCATCTTGTTTTCTCCATGAGTGTCCTATACAGTGCCTTTTCCTACCTCTTTATTCACTAGTATTTATTTAGCTCTCTCCTTAAGCTTCACATCACTCATTCTTCCATAACAATGACCCTCCTTTTTGTCCAATTCTGTGCAAACACCAGTTAATGCGAATCCAGCAGTAATGATTGAAAGTTAGTTGAATGTTTTATGTCTTACTGCCTGGGGTCCAGGGTCCCACTGTAGGTACAAATATATTGACATACGGATGTGAATTGTGGACTATCTCCCAGTCCTTATCACTTCTACTGTCGTCCCCATGTGGGATGCAATTTTTTAGTTACTTAGAAGCCCCACCTTGGCTTTTGCCGGGGGCCCTAAATACGGGACCTCTCCACGGGTGATCCTCATCTGCATGGTGGCACTTTGTGTCACAGTGTTTATCGCTTGTGTGATGTCCTGGTGGGGGTACACCTTACCCACTTACCTATCACAGTCTGTAAGAAAGAGAATAGGAGCTTTTGAGCTGATATGCTATAGAAAGATTCTCAGAATAATATGGACAAATAAGAGAAGAAATACTGACATTTTAAAAGATCTGACACATCAAAGAAGATTGGCTATTAAATAGCATCTTGTCTCGGAAGCTAAAGTATTTTGGTCATATCAAGCCCCATGGCAGATTGGAAAAAAATAATAGCGGAAGGCATGGTACCAGCAAGGAGGGGCAGGGGTCGACCGACACGAAGATGAGCACAGGATAAAAGTGACTCTTTGAATATGAAAGTACATGAGGCGGGAGAACTGGCGAGAGACTGAGTTTCTTTTAGGCAGACTGTGATGACAGCAACGCTCTGCAAAGGACCTGCTACATGACGATGATAAATAAAGGTGACAAGAGGCATCCTGTACCATTCCTGTTATCATCTCATTGATCTGTAAATATTCCCTATTGAAAAAGTGGACATTTCAAGTCTTTATAAATGGCCTTCATTAAGGTAATGTTTTCCTCAGCATTTTTTTTCAAAAGGATTTTCTATCAATGCTGTCACAAAGACTTTTTATGATCTACAAATATAAAATGGCCAGAGCAGAACGGTTATTGACGCTTAGATGATGCATGATCTGTGGTCAATACAGGTACTGTCTGGTCAAAACAACCTTCCTGTTCATCCTTTAGCTGCTTGTCAATGGCATCTCTTAACTCTCTAAGTCCCGGGGCAAAGGTTTAGCATCAGAGGCCCAAGGGGTAGTAAAGACAGATGTATAAACAGCCCACATATTGTGTTCACTGGGCTTTTAGGTAGGAACCTATGACCGAGTGATGCCTTCCCTGGGACTGAAGGAGTTCATCTTCCAAGAATAATCTTATTTAATATTTTCTCAGGAACTGATGAAAATCAGCATTAGCCTTCATTAATATTAGCAGTTTATAGTCAATTTCAGCACTGGATCAAGCACTGATATAGTCAGTGATCAGAAGTATTTAATGCCTCTTTAAAATCTGATGCTAAAGGGCAGAACAAGGGCTAAATAGAAGAAGAAGAAGAAGCAAATCCATGTCAGTTATTGGGCCTGACAGTGTTATAATAAACATCTAATGGTCCTAAGATTGTCACAGTCAATTAGTTAACCCAATAGTTATAATCAATCAACAGGCAGATGCTGCTCCTTATTTCATAAATTAAATTATCACTCTGCTATTTACATAAACAATGAAGTACAACTGGGAAGAAAAAAAATAACTTTCCTGCACTCATGTTTTAGGGACAACCCCAGAGCCATGTGAAACAGAAAAATATATTTCCTGAAATGAACATGGAACCTGGTTCAATGGTCACTAAAGCCAGTGTGCTGAAATCTATACCATCATTTTGAGTTGGGTAATAAATGAAGATAAAAAAAACACTAATTTGTACTCAACAAAACAATGCAGTGAACATAAAACAAGCAGTAATGTTTGTCAACAAGTGAGGGCAAAAACAAAACAAAATTATTGCCATAAAACTATTTTGGTTGTTGAATGCAGAAACCAAAGGAATAAAGCCAACACTGGTTGTACAAGTGAAGCCACACAATTTGTCCATATGAACACTTGTTCAACTATTGAGAATGCTCTGTACAGCTGCATCAAGATCAGCGTCATGGCTATGTGCACGCGAGGATGATAGTGATGAATGGAACAAATTATGAATGGATGAAGATGATGAGGATACAGGCAATCTATTTGCAGAAGAAGCCCAATTGTTTTGTAAGTCTTTGTTGTCTATATCATCTTCATCATCATCATCATCATCATCATCATCATCGCCATCTAGCACACTGTTTATGGCAGATCTCACTGAGTCATTGATCATGTTACTCTGAGGGTCTTTATTATCAATCTTAAACGCGGACCCAATCCGTCGATCACCACTTAACTGATCGTCAGCATCATCGTCGTCATCATCGGAGTTAAACATGGCATCAGTTTTTAACAGGTTTTTGTTAGGTGTAATAAAGAGAGAAGAGCTCAGAGGCCCTTTCGTAGATGTCTCTTTCTGAATGCCGCTCAAGGAACTCTCTGACATATACTCTTCATCTCGGGAGCACGGGGATGTCCGACAGCTTTGCCCAAACAGCCCTGGAACACCAGCCACAGAAGTCTGTAAACTTACAGTTGAATGACCAGTTCTGTTGCCATCAGAATAAACACTATAGCTCAGATGATCTTTGGCATGAGGCGAGTCCACATGGGGATATGACGATAAATTGGAATGAAACACATCCTCTGATGTCACTGAAGCACTAGAATTCTTACCACTGTGAGGACTATCAAGACTTGCACCACTGTCTTTGGAAGGTCTAACTACTCGACCAGCAGAGAATTGATCAATGGTGATGTTATAGTGGTTAAGAGCTTCAACACTGTCTAGAATCTCATCATTCTCCATGAATACATCAGAACTTAATTTGCACGAAGCAACATTACCTAACTGATTATTTTGCAGGTCGTCTCTGCCAGAAACACAATATTTTTTACTTGAGCATTCTTTACTTCCTATAAACTGTTCTACAATTTCTTTATCATCAATGGAACTCTTCTCAATTTCTTCTCCCTCATCTGATGACTCATCATCCTCATCGTTATTTTCATCTATTTCTTCATCTGAATTCTCTCCCACCGATGAATGATCCTGAGTTTTATTTGCTGGAGAACTACATGAACTAATATCACTGGATGAAGTCTGTCTCGAAGACATCGACAATGTTCTTCGGCGGATAATGAGTGGATAGGTACGAGCTGCATCAGCAATTTGAGAATCAGACTCAGATTCACTCTCACTCTTCGCTAAATGTACATCTGATTTCAGGTCTTCATACATGTCTGCTGGTGATTTCTTCACCATAAAGTTGTCAGTCGTCCGTCGCTTCAGCACAAGTTTTAGTGTTCCGGAGCTGCCTGACTCATGTAGTTTTCTCTTCTGCCGAGGTGGAGTGGCAACTACAGAGGTGTGAGGGGAGGTGATTTTAGAAGCATATGGGGAGGTAACTATAGAAGTGTAAGGGGAGGTAAATATAGAGGCATGTGGGGAGGTAACTATAGAGGTGTGAGGAGAGGTAACGATAGAGGCACATGGGGAGGTAGTTAAAGAGGCACATGGGTATTCTTCTTTCTGTGATCCACTGCTATCTTCTGTATATGGCTCTTTGTACCCATAGTAAGCTAGCTTGGTAGCATCTGGCTTACAATCTTCACTGCTGTCTATCATCTCATTCTCTATCTGCTGTGAATCTTTAATACTGGTTCTGACTGTGGCTATTGAACTGCTTTGGTGGAAGGGTGACAGCGCTGGCTTTATTGGTTCAAATTGTTCTGAAATAGGAAAGTATTGCATCTTTAAGACTGTCATCAAGCTTCAATAACTCTACCACAATATTAAGATTCAATAAATTTCTAAGTAGCAAATGAATCCACACAAAGATGAAGTGAGTAAAGGCACAACAGATGACAGACCCGACTCCTGGTATACTGTGCACCACCTAAAGTGGCTCTACAAAATTAATGATCAAAAAGTAACAACTGACTGTATGGTGGGAATAGAGGCCAGACACACATTTGCATGACAGCGGTGAGGGCCCACTAATAATGGCTGCATTAAGAGAAGACAGAAACAGGAACTTGTGACCACTGGAAAGATCTGTGGAAGAAAGTGTCATCACTTGGAAGTGTGTCAGCAAACAAACTCATTCATGCTATCTGAACTTGCCTTGCTTTCTATTTTCACCTGGCTTTAGACTCTTTTCTTAGCCTGTACAACCTTTTCAGTTGTCAGGGTAAAATGGCAGTGGGTTCATTACAATATTACCCAAATCAAATGAATAGAAACATTTCTAAAAGTAATTTAGTCTGAAAGCCGCACACAAAAAAAGACAATAAATACGCTAAAACAAAGGTAAAAAAAAAAAAGACACACAATCGTTGGCCCCTTTCTGTCCTTCCAGGTGACAGTGTTATACTGTGCTACAGGAAGCCATGGGAATCCAAGCTATGGCGACAGCAAACATGACTAGCACTGACCGCTTACAAAACCTCTTCCACAATCACAGCATGGCATTTCAGGACCACTGTTGCTATTATATGTATTCAATATGAACATCATGAATATTTGGATTTTTAGGGGCTCTATGTGAACAGAACGGACAGCCGCCCCTTTCCACAACATTAATGATTTGTGTGTCCTTTATTTTACTATTTACAACACGTTACATTTTCAGCTTCAACAGTTATGGAAATAGTTACAAAAACATTACCTGGCTGGTGTTTAGCCCTTTCCTTCTCACTGTCAATGAGTTCCCGTAACTGTTCATTAAAACACTTTAAATTCTGGATATGTTCTGGCTGCTTGTTTGGACACTAGAAGTTTCACCCAAAAAAACAAAAAAACATTTACATATCATAAAATAAAACAGGAAAAAAACATGGTCTACAAAGATTTGTTAAATAAAATAAAAAATGTTTAAAACACTTTTCAAACAGGTGTATACAGTGAAACCTTAGACAGTAAGTGTACCTCGATACAAGTTTTTTTTTTCAGGATACGTCGGGTTCGATACATTTTTTGGTTGCCCCCTTCGGCCTCCCCCCCAAAAAAAACCCCCAAAAAACTGTCGAAATTCATGATGCAAGCTGCAAATATGAGAACTCTTGGTGTTACTTGACAGGATCTTGATAACTTTAAATGAATTAGGTTACATTAATATTGCTGAAGAAGGGCTTAAGTAACAAATAATTCTGGATTCGGTTTCTGTGCAGTATGCCACAGATGGAACTTTACTGGTAATATCCCAAGTGCTGTGACCTCAGTTTTTAACTCAACTCAGCTGCAGATTTGTTGTCTATTTGTTCACAGCCTTCTACATCCTATGGGCCAAGGGCTGTTCTGGTCAGCTGCAAAACATTGGCGAACAAAGGTGTGTAGTTTTTTGGGGGAAGTGAAGTGAATAGTGGAACTGAGTTCTTACGTGTGTAATTGCTTTCTATTCACATTTTCTAAACAGGCTATTGTGAAGTGTTCAGTGTTATTAACTATGCCTGCAAAGTCAGGTAATGGTGAAAAGATCGACTTCATTGCATCAGGTTTTATCCAATATGGCTCTGTCTCTCTCTGCAAAACTGCTAGCTGCCTGCCGAGAGCTTCGCAGAGAGCATGACCTCTATAGCTCTGGTGACGACCTCTAGGGTTCTCTGTGAAAACTGCACTTGTGAATTGAACGGCACTGCCATGAAATGAACCCACGACCTTCTGGAAGATGCAAGAAATACAGCTGACTCACCATGTCATGATATAGCCGAGCTTTATGGAACCTCTGCATGTAGCAGCGCTTCTTTTTCACCAGGTAGTCACACAGTTTAGCATATCTGGTGTCCCCTAAGGGAAGACAAGGAGAAACCCTATGTCAACTGTCATATATCATGAAAATATGTCATAAACAGCCACACAATTTAGATTATGTATCTCTAAGAAGACTAACATTGGTCAATAAACAACAAATGCTAATAAAATAAACAAAATCAACCATAATCTTGTCCCTAAGAAAGTTATATTTCTGACTTTTACAGGCTTTGGTTGACATGATGTTTTTGGACAGTGCTCACAATGCCAGTCTGAAAGCTTTGGTAATTGGGGTGACTGCACAGCATGTAGATATGGCAGGTAAGATTATTTTTACCCCCAAATGTGTGTATATATTTTACGGGGTAAAAAACACATTTTTTTTTAAACTGCAGATTTACCATGAAATCATACAATGTTATTATTACGTTATGCTGCTCTCTAATGGCAAAGTGATCAAAACCTCTTTTAAATAGTCAAAGGAAAGGAAATCAGTTAATTCTTTACCCCATCTGTATTTAGTGAAAACTACTCTTAACACTGAAAGAAACCTTTTCGTGATTAAGTTTCTTCTTTAGTGTCTGGAAAAAATATTTTCTTTTTTAGTGAGGTGACATCATCAAAGACTCAGAGGACTTCACTCCTACCTTTCTTTTCTGTGGTCTAGTGGTTCAACCTTTCTTTTCTGTGGTCTAGTGGTTCAACCTTTCTTTTCTGTGGTCTAGGGGGTTCAATCTTTCTTTTCTGTGGTCTAGTGGTTCAACCTTTCTTTTCTGTGGTCTAGTGGTTCAACCTTTCTTTTCTGTGGTCTAGTGGTTCAACCTTTCTTTTCTGTGGTCTAGGGGTTCTACCTTTCTTTTCTGTGGTCTAGGGGTTCAACCTTTCTTTTCTGTGGTCTAGTGGTTCAATCTTTCTTTTCTGTGGTCTAGTGGTTCAACCTTTCTTTTCTGTGGTCTAGTGGTTCAATCTTTCTTTTCTGTGGTCTAGTGGTTCAACCTTTCTTTTCTGTGGTCTAGTGGTTCTACCTTTTCTTTTCTGTGGTCTAGTGGTTCAATCTTTCTTTTCTGTGGTCTAGTGGTTCAATCTTTCTTTTCTGTGGTCTAGTGGTTCAATCTTTCTTTTCTGTGGTCTAGTGGTTCAATCTTTCTTTTCTGTGGTCTAGGGGTTCTACCTTTCTTTTCTGTGGTCTAGGGGTTCTACCTTTCTTTTCTGTGGTCTAGGGGTTAAATCTTTCTTTTCTGTGGTCTAGGGGTTCTACCTTTCTTTTCTGTGGTCTAGTGGTTCAATCTTTCTTTTCTGTGGTCTAGTGGTTCAACCTTTCTTTTCTGTGGTCTAGTGGTTCAACCTTTCTTTTCTGTGGTCTAGGGGTTCAACCTTTCTTTTCTGTGGTCTAGGGGTTCAACCCTTCTTTTCTGTGGTCTAGTGGTTCAACCTTTCTTTTCTGTGGTCTAGGGGGTTCAATCTTTCTTTTCTGTGGTCTAGGGGTTCAACCCTTCTTTTCTGTGGTCTAGTGGTTCAACCTTTCTTTTCTGTGGTCTAGTGGTTCAATCTTTCTTTTCTGTGGTCTAGGGGGTTCAATCTTTCTTTTCTGTGGTCTAGTGGTTCAACCTTTCTTTTCTGTGGTCTAGGGGGTTCAATCTTTCTTTTCTGTGGTCTAGTGGTTCAACCTTTCTTTTCTGTGGTCTAGTGGTTCAACCTTTCTTTTCTGTGGTCTAGTGGTTCAACCTTTCTTTTCTGTGGTCTAGGGGTTCTACCTTTCTTTTCTGTGGTCTAGGGGTTCAACCTTTCTTTTCTGTGGTCTAGTGGTTCAATCTTTCTTTTCTGTGGTCTAGTGGTTCAACCTTTCTTTTCTGTGGTCTAGTGGTTCAATCTTTCTTTTCTGTGGTCTAGTGGTTCAACCTTTCTTTTCTGTGGTCTAGTGGTTCTACCTTTCTTTTCTGTGGTCTAGTGGTTCAATCTTTCTTTTCTGTGGTCTAGTGGTTCAATCTTTCTTTTCTGTGGTCTAGTGGTTCAATCTTTCTTTTCTGTGGTCTAGTGGTTCAATCTTTCTTTTCTGTGGTCTAGGGGTTCTACCTTTCTTTTCTGTGGTCTAGGGGTTCTACCTTTCTTTTCTGTGGTCTAGGGGTTAAATCTTTCTTTTCTGTGGTCTAGGGGTTCTACCTTTCTTTTCTGTGGTCTAGTGGTTCAATCTTTCTTTTCTGTGGTCTAGTGGTTCAACCTTTCTTTTCTGTGGTCTAGTGGTTCAACCTTTCTTTTCTGTGGTCTAGGGGTTCAACCTTTCTTTTCTGTGGTCTAGGGGTTCAACCTTTCTTTTCTGTGGTCTAGGGGGTTCAATCTTTCTTTTCTGTGGTCTAGGGGTTCAACCCTTCTTTTCTGTGGTCTAGTGGTTCAACCTTTCTTTTCTGTGGTCTAGTGGTTCAATCTTTCTTTTCTGTGGTCTAGTGGTTCAATCTTTCTTTTCTGTGGTCTAGTGGTTCAATCTTTCTTTTCTGTGGTCTAGTGGTTCAACCTTTCTTTTCTGTGGTCTAGTGGTTCAATCTTTCTTTTCTGTGGTCTAGTGGTTCAATCTTTCTTTTCTGTGGTCTAGTGGTTCAACCTTTCTTTTCTGTGGTCTAGTGGTTCAATCTTTCTTTTCTGTGGTCTAGGGGTTCTACCTTTCTTTTCTGTGGTCTAGGGGTTCTACCCTTCTTTTCTGTGGTCTAGTGGTTCAACCTTTCTTTTCTGTGGTCTAGTGGTTCAACCTTTCTTTTCTGTGGTCTAGTGGTTCAATCTTTCTTTTCTGTGGTCTAGGGGGTTCAATCTTTCTTTTCTGTGGTCTAGTGGTTCTACCTTTCTTTTCTGTGGTCTAGTGGTTCAACCTTTCTTTTCTGTGGTCTAGGGGTTCAACCTTTCTTTTCTGTGGTCTAGGGGTTCAACCTTTCTTTTCTGTGGTCTAGGGGTTCTACCTTTCTTTTCTGTGGTCTAGTGGTTCAACCTTTCTTTTCTGTGGTCTAGGGGGTTCAATCTTTCTTTTCTGTGGTCTAGGGGTTCAACCCTTCTTTTCTGTGGTCTAGTGGTTCAACCTTTCTTTTCTGTGGTCTAGTGGTTCAATCTTTCTTTTCTGTGGTCTAGGGGGTTCTATCTTTCTTTTCTGTGGTCTAGTGGTTCAACCTTTCTTTTCTGTGGTCTAGGGGTTCAATCTTTCTTTTCTGTGGTCTAGGGGTTCTACCTTTCTTTTCTGTGGTCTAGGGGTCCTACCTTTCTTTTCTGTGGTCTAGGGGTTCTACCTTTCTTTTCTGTGGTCTAGGGGTTCAACCTTTCTTTTCTGTGGTCTAGGGGTTCAACCCTTCTTTTCTGTGGTCTAGGGGTTCTACCTTTCTTTTCTGTGGTCTAGGGGGTTCAATCTTTCTTTTCTGTGGTCTAGTGGTTCAACCTTTCTTTTCTGTGGTCTAGGGGTTCAATCTTTCTTTTCTGTGGTCTAGGGGTTCTACCTTTCTTTTCTGTGGTCTAGGGGTCCTACCTTTCTTTTCTGTGGTCTAGGGGTTCTACCTTTCTTTTCTGTGGTCTAGGGGTTCAACCTTTCTTTTCTGTGGTCTAGGGGTTCAACCTTTCTTTTCTGTGGTCTAGGGGTTCAACCTTTCTTTTCTGTGGTCTAGTGGTTCAACCTTTCTTTTCTGTGGTCTAGGGGGTTTAATCTTTCTTTTCTGTGGTCTAGGGGTTCTACCTTTCCGATACTTATTAAACTGACCAAGACTCCACATTTCTGATGCTTCTTCTTCTCTTCCTCTAGTTTCCTAGGGCAGTATCATAGAATTACAAGAATATGTTGCTGATGTCATTAATTTTTTTAAACAAGAAAAGCACTGAATGTTCTAATATTTAAAAATGAATTAGAATAATACATAAACATCCATAAATCCTCTGCCCCCCCCCCCCTGACAGTGGAGAGCTAACTAACATTACCATTGCTTCAAAGTCAGAGTGTCTGCTTGAGAGGCCAGACACCAGCAGCCTGCATATAAATAAGCCAGATCTGTAAGATGAACAACCAGGACTTTCCGCTGGAGTTTACAGCCGTTAAAATTTTAAGAAGTAGAGGAAATTAACAGACTTCATTTTCTTTTGCGGTTGCTCCTAAAAGACAGTTGGCATGTTGTGTTGTAGTTTACAGGCAGGCTGCGATATCTGTGCCTTTGGGTCCAGCACATTTGATTTCAGCAAACCTCTAATTAGTGGCCTTTTACTGCAGGATTGTTGGGGGCACCCCCCCCCCCTTCCAATGGGGTCCTGGAACTTAAACGGGAAAGACAGTAACAGAAAACTCTCTTACAAATCTTCATGGTCTTGCTGCCTTCCTCTGGTTTGTGGTCTTGTAAGGTGTGGTAGCGGACTAGTCTTCTCATTGCATCAGATGTGTTCTTGAATGGAGTATTTACATCCGGGCTTATGGCTAGGCTTCGATCTCTTAACAATTGCTGCTCGGCCCTGTGGAGTTGACATCACTGTTATTATTGGTCTAGACTACAAATATGAGAAACAATATCAATGGTAAATGGTAGTCAAATACTCTGTCTGTGTGTATGCATGTGTGTGAGTAAGAACATGACAGGAGACAGAGGGAGGGCATAGAAACAAGCAATAAACAAACTTTATTTTCACAGGATTTCCATTCCCTGAACCCCCCCCCCCCCCCCCTTTCCCAAAACAGGAGCACACATGCACATCAACACACACACACACAGAAGAGAGAGAGAGAGAGAGAGAGAGAGAGAGAGAGAGAGAGAGAGAGAGAGAGAGAGAGAGAGAGAGAGAGAGAGAAGCTTAAACAGAAAAACAGACCACACAGACAGATAAACTGTCACACACAAACACATTTTAATCAAAGAAGGTTTACTAAGACAAAGCAACAAACAAAAAACAAACACACAAAAATTGTCCAAAACTTACAGGCAGCGACCAAGCTGAGGAATAATAAAAGAATGAATATTGACAGCACCGTGCTGGGGGTTCTGATGTACTTGCTGCTGCTGCTGTTGATGTTGTTGTTGTCGGTGCTGCTGCTGTTGCTGTTGGTGCTGCTGTTGTTGTTGCTGCTGTTGTTGTTGCTGCTGCTGATGTTGATGCTGATGTTGTTGCTGCTGAAGATGTTGTTGTTGCTGCTGTTGTTTCTGCTTTAGCACTAGCACTGATGTCTGATCAATATATGGCTGTTCTAGAGGTTTCAAAATAGAAAACTTCTGACATGGATGCTGTGAATCTGGTTCATCTGACTGCTCCAAGAGTTCCTATAAAATAAGCCAACATTGATTCAGCCAGTTGTCAATATGACTGTATAAACAGTGTGCAATTGCAGCAGCCATCAATAACAATCAGTATTCAAAGCAATATTTCCTTGTGAATTTCAAATAATGAAGATACAATATATTCATCTATTCATCTGGCATATTCTGTTGCTTAAAATTTAAACATGATCTCAAAACATGCCATCTGTAGCTGCATTTTCTAAAAATTTTCTTCTTCTTCACCCAATTTTTTATTTTGGGCACATCTGTATTATGCTTGGTTACAACACAGATGTGCTATCTATGATCTTTGGTTGACACATCCCAGATCTTAATTTGAAACACAAATACTGAAACATGTCTCTAGGGTAAGGGGAAAATAAGGACACAAAGAGTGATGATAATTTACTCAAAGTATAGAAAGCCAAGTGTTTATGTAGACAAAGTATAAACAACCAAGTGTTTATGTAGGCAAAGTATAGACAGCCAAGTGTTTATGAAGACAAAGTACAGACAGCCAAGTGTTTATGTAGACAAAGTACAGACAGCCAAGTGTTTATGTAGACAAAGTACAGACAGCAAAGTGATTATGTAGACAAAGTACAGACAGCCAAGTTTTTGTGTAGATAAAGTACAGACAGCCAAGTGTTTATGTAGACAAAGTATAGACAGCCAAGTGTTAATGTAACATTATCTCAAGGAACATGCAATGTAAAAAATAATTATACAGTTGGAACAACAAGAAAGTTAAGTCTGTTGTCAGGGGTCGTCCCGGTTATGGGACATTACAGTGTGATGATGACGAATCAGCAGGTCGGTGTATAGTGACCCCTAACTAAACTCAGGGTTAGGGCAGATAAGCTGAAACAGGGATAAATCTGTGTTTGCTGAACTAGACTTGCCACGTGTCAGGGGACTCATGAAATGTTGACTCAACGCTGAACCCCGAAAGTTCAACAAAACGACTGTGCAACTGTGCAAACGGCAGATCGGGGGATTCTTGCCAGGACATCAGTGTGACCTGGACATTGTTTGAGCAGACGGTTAGATTATAATAGTTCACTGACAAATTGTAATGACTGGTAAAAATAAGGCGTGTGTTAGATGTTAGCTGTGATTGGTACAGTCCGGTGTTTGACTAAGTGTGGTTAGTACTTCACGATGTAAATAGGAATTGCTTCACTTAGATTTCATTTAGCAGATCTACGAAAGCAGTTAAACACCTTTCAGTAGTGATACCTCGTTATGGGAAACAAGGTTATGCATTGTTTGTGGCGACAGCATCTGCCGATACACTTTTAGCCCTCACTCGGCATGTGCCACAGAAAACTTGGCATCAGGAGATAACAGTTTAAGACAGCGCTGTCAGGAATGTGGTAGGAGCTCAGAGCTTATTTAATGAAACGTGTAAAGGCGCGTCTAATGATTTTAAAACTAGAGCGGCCTGATTTCAAAATAAAAGGAGCTCTACCCCACCTGAGGTTAAACTGTATAAGTTCGTGCTCATTGATATTAAAGATTGTGTGTGTGTGTTCAATGGGCGTTTGGGTTGGTGTGTTCCTTTAGCAGATTTTTCTGTCGCTGGCCTGCAGCGCAGCCATAGATCTAGACCCTAGACAAGTAGGTCCTTGACATCTGTTCAGCCAAGTAGTCTGGTAACTGATCCAGTGTCTCGTATTCATGTGAAAAGGCAGCAAATATGAGGTTCCATGTGTATCTGATTCGTTTACTCCTGGAAGTTGGACATTATCAAGTGTAGGCTATTACTGATACGGATCTGGCAAATTGTCAAACCGATAAATCTACTGACACTGGAGTATTTATAGCACATGAGTTATGACCTGACACCACATCCAGTTCTTAAACTATCAGTGACTGTTCATATCCATGTGGACAGGTACTACCGAATGCCGAACATGTGCCACAGTCATGTAGCATGTAGCAGGGAGACTTTAGGTCTGGGCTGTCGGCAATTCTTCTTGAAACTAAGCTGTAGAGATTAGCAGAGGACATGTGTCGCACCAAAAACTTTATTCAGGCCAGTGGCCTTCTTATCTGAAAAACCACTGTCAGGGAGAAAAGAAAGAAAGAAAAATCAAATCCTAGCATAATTCCAATAGGCTTTTAGATGCTGGTGGATGGAAGCAAGCGTATTAAAGACAACAACAACAACAAAAGTAAACCTACTTGTACTGTAGTAGGGAATCCTTTAGCAGCTTGCCCTGTTTGTGATACTGATGATGATGATGTCTGTTCTGATCTAGTGATGTGGGCACTTGCACTGACGACGGGAGGATGTGTTGTCTGCTGCTGCTGCAGTGGGGGTTGTGACTGATGCTGCATTTGCTGTGATTGCTGCTGTAGTTGTAAATGTTGCAATTGCAACTTTGGAGTTAGTCTTGGCTGCTCTCCTTGTTCCAATTGCTGAAACTCTTCAGGTTGTTGTTGGCAATGTTGCTGTTGTTGGACCTGGTGAAGCTGCTGCTGCTGAATTAGCTTCTTTTGCTGCTCCAGCTGTTTCTGCTGCACTTGCTGGGTGCGACGGATGATGTTCTGCTGATGTATCAAGAATTCTTCCTGGTCCTTTTTGCTCATATGGGAAAGCTGATTCTCAAATCTCTCCTTCTCTCCTGGAGTTAAGCTCAGCATCACAGTGGAGTCAGCAATCTTCAGACAAATTGTATAACAATATGCAATCAGTTTGTTAGTAATTATAATTAAATACATGCAGTTTACATACATGATATTTTAAAACTAACTGGTAACTGTCTAGATGTAGAGCTAATTTCATGGCATGAATGGTGCCAGGGATACTACATATTAGGTTTTATTTGGAGGTGAGGTTACTTGATGACAACACTAGAAAAACTAAATTACTGGATAACAATGTTTAGAGTTACAACTTAAAGGTGAGTTATTTTGTTGAACCTGAGAAGTGGGATTTCTGGGGCACAGTATCGGAAGGTGGGCTACTAAGTCACAACAACAAAAGTGGAGTTATTAGGATAAAAGATTAGAAGTACTGGTCTGAGGAAGTATCCATCAGCATCCAAGGCACTGTAAGTAACTGTGACCACAGTAAGTACTGGTCTGAGGAAGTATCCACCCGTAGCCAAGGCACTGTAAGTAACTATGACCACAGTACTGGCCTGAGGAAGTATCCACCCGTAGCAAAGGCACGGTAAGTAACTATGACCACAGTACTGGTCTGAGGAAGTATCCACCCGTAGCCAAGGCACGGTAAGTAACTGTGACCACAGTAAGTACTGGTCTGAGGAAGTATCCACCCGTAGCCAAGGCACTGTAAGTAACTATGACCACAGTACTGGTCTGAGGAAGTATCCATCAGCATCCAAGGCACTGTAAGTAACTGTGACCACAGTACTGGTCTGAGGAAGTATCCACCCGTAGCCAAGGCACTGTAAGTAACTATGACCACAGTACTGGCCTGAGGAAGTATCCGCCAGTAGCCAAGGCACTGTAAGTAACTGTGACCACAGTACTGGTCTGAGAAAGTATCCATCAGCATCCAAGGCACTATAACTGTGACCACAGTACTGGTCTGAGGAAGTATCCACCCGTAGCCAAGGCACTGTAAGTAACTATGACCACAGTACTGGTCTGAGGAAGTATCCATCAGCATCCAAGGCACTGTAAGTAACTGTGACCACAGTACTGGTCTGAGGAAGTATCCATCAGCATCCAAGGCACTATAACTGTGACCACAGTACTGGTCTGAGGAAGTATCCACCAGTAGCCAAGGCACTGTAAGTAACTATGACCACAGTACTGGTCTGAGGAAGTATCCATCAGCATCCAAGGCACTGTAAGTAACTGTGACCACAGTACTGGTCTGAGGAAGTATCCATCAGCATCCAAGGCACTATAACTGTGACCACAGTACTGGTCTGAGGAAGTATCCATCAGCATCAAAGGCACTGTAAGTAACTATGACCACAGTACTGGCCTGAGGAAGTATCCATCAGCATCCAAGGCACTGTAAGTAACTATGACCACAGTATTGGTCTGAGGAAGTATCCATCAGCATCCAAGGCACTGTAAGTAACTGTGACCACAGTACTGGCCTGAGGAAGTATCCACCCGTAGCCAAGGCACTGTAAGTAACTATGACCACAGTACTGGCCTGAGGAAGTATCCACCAGTAGCCAAGGCACTATAACTGTGACCACAGTACTGGTCTGAGGAAGTATCCATCAGCATCCAAGGCACTGTAAGTAACTATGACCACAGTACTGGTCTGAGGAAGTATCCATCAGCATCCAAGGCACTGTAAGTAACTGTGACCACAGTACTGGTCTGAGGAAGTATCCATCAGCATCCAAGGCACTATAAGTAACTGTGACCACAGTACTGGTCTGAGGAAGTATCCATCAGCATCCAAGGCACTGTAAGTAACTGTGACCACAGTACTGGTCTGAGGAAGTATCCACCCGTAGCCAAGGCACTGTAAGTAACTGTGACCACAGTACTGGTCTGAGGCAGTATCCACCAGTAGCCAAGGCACTATAAGTAACTGTGACCACAGTACTGGTCTGAGGAAGTATCCATCAGCATCCAAGGCACTATAACTGTGACAACAGTACTGGTCTGAGGAAGTATCCACCCGTAGCCAAGGCACTGTAAGTAACTGTGACCACAGTACTGGTGTGAGGCAGTATCCACCAGTAGCCAAGGCACTATAAGTAACTGTGACCACAGTACTGGTCTGAGGAAGCATCCATCAGCATCCAAGGCACTGTAAGTAACTGTGACCACAGTACTGGTCTGAGGAAGTATCCACCCGTAGCCAAGGCACTGTAAGTAACTGTGACCACAGTACTGGTCTGAGGAAGTATCCAACAGCATCCAAGGCACTATAACTGTGACCACAGTACTGGTCTGAGGAAGTATCCACCCGTAGCCAAGGCACTGTAAGTAACTATGACCACAGTACTGGTCTGAGGAAGTATCCATCAGCATCCAAGGCACTGTAAGTAACTGTGACCACAGTACTGGTCTGAGGAAGTATCCACCAGTAGCCAAGGCACTTTGACGTCAACTACCATAACATGATTTTCTAAGGAAAACCTATCCGGTACAACCTGTGCCATGGTAGTATGATGGATGATACAACAGTCTATCAGTGTAACCAACCATCTGATTATAATTCCATCTAACTGGGCCATGTTCGGCTACAGAGTTGACCTAGACAATGTAAAATCAATTTCTGTAATTTCTCTTGCAAGGGAAGCAACCAAGGAGGGGAGCTAGTTATTTCACCATCTATAAAATGCCACAACCACAGTTTGAAGTATGTGAAGTCCATGACTGACAGCCATCATGAGGTAGCTTCCAGTGATTAATGTGAAGTTAGCAAAATGAGATAGTGTGGCATAATAACTTCAACCTTAAACCTAAGATATTATTTTCAAAGCTACTACCTTGATAGGGATCATAGATTTGATGTTTGCTGGATCTCTTTCTTTAGGATTCTGAGGAAATGATTAGAACATGCTGTTACCTCTGTCAATATTACAGTACACATGATCAATGTTATGGCAATATAAACAATCGTTTTCCATCTCTGTATATATATATATTTCCTGCATTTCTCTCTCAAACTTTCACATTTAAAAGTGGTGTTTAAAGGTGGGAACACTGACTTCATCTCACCAGGTATTATCCTATATGGCTCAGCCTTTCTATGCAGACAACTCCTGGCCCACCGAGAACGCTACACAAAGCACACACTTATATAGGTCTAGTGATAACCCTCAAGGATCAGATAGGTCTTTACCCACACAGGCCTGCAGGTAACACCTGGCTTGTGTAGCTGTTATGGGCGCCCTAATTTTAACTTCTCTGGGAGATAGACGAGGCATCTAGGATTTGCTTTGCTGATCTGCTGTCCAGACTATGGTTCGGATGGTTGGGTATACCTTTAGCTAGCATCCTTGAGGGTACCAATGGATTGAATGATTGATTGATCCCAAAGATCTCTAGAGCATCTGCAGACACAAGATGAAGGATGGAGTCTGACAAAGAAGCCTATCTTCAAAATATTTCTGCTTTTTTTTAAATTACTTTTTTCTTTAACTGTTGTCATCTTTATAACAAAAGCTACAAGTAAGTAGTTGAGCTTTCAATCTTGCACAATGAATGTCAGGGATCAAGCTTTAAACTCTATTCTTAGATTCAATGGTTAGGTGTTTCAGAAATCACTACAAGTGAATGTTGCAGCTATAGAGTTTTGTGCTCTGTGTGATACTCTTGGGAGACAAAAGGCTACTCTGTAGTTGAGAGACTGAGTCCTATGGATAAAACCCAATGGCATAAAAGACAATATATTCAAATAATCCATGTGGGTTCTGCTGCCCCATTTGTGGGGAGGGTGGTGGGAATCCATTGCCACTTCACATAACTAATTTAGACTTTGCGGAAAGCTGATATGTTGGGCCAAAAGGTGCACATATCACAGTATAGCTATAAATCACAATGTGCCGACCACGCAGAAGAAAAATATATAAATAAAGAATGCTTCTGTGGACGGAAAAAGAAAAAGTAAACTGTCTTTAATACTTACAGATTTCAAAGTTGCTGTAGGCGCTGAGGAGGCTAGTGCAGCAGTAGAGGTGGCACTCTGCAGGAAAGTGGGTGACTCTGACTGTGACAAAGAGCAGTCATCTATGACTGAAGAACATGACAGATGAGAGCTGGCGGAAGAGACGGATGTCTGCCGAGAAGCCTTCATCTGTGCTGTGCTCATGATGGTGGTTTGATGTGACTGTGTGGTGGTCATGGCTGTGAATGACGCAGATGAAATCACTAGAGGTGTGGATATGGCAATTATAGTTGTGGTAGTTGTGGCTAACGATGTGCGGAAGAGATTCATCCCTGGCAGTGACAAACTTTCTGCATCTGGAGCCTGTGAGACACAATGTTCCAGTTCAGTAACAGGCTCTTCCTTGACCTGTTCTACTGGCTCTTGTTTGAGAAATGTGCCACTGAGCGTAGTTATCTTTTGATTTGTTAGCTGAAAGCTATGCATGCCATTAAAATTTGCTGAAGCCTGAAATTGTGGAACCAGGGATGGAGAATTATGAACAGTGGTCACTGTGGTGTATGGGACCAGAGCAGCAGCTACTAACTGCCCACCTGACTCAGTTTTCAACTGCCCAGTACTGTCTGTGCTAGCCTTGATAAAAATCCTGTCTGGCTGAGCAACTGATGTTATTGGCATATGCCTCTGTTTTAATGACATAGGTGTGCCGCTGGGACTCAGTTTAAACTGTCTGTCAAGATTTGATCTTTGGTTAAGGTCTTTCATTTGCAGCTGGGAAGCAAGTGAAATACTGATGCCTGCAGTGCTAACACTGCCTTTTGTTGAGGTAACAGCTGCTTCTGACTTTACTGTTGAAACTGCTACTGCAGCAGAACTAGGGGAAGGTTGAAGAATAAACTGTTGGCCATTCGCAGAAAGAACAAAGACCTGCCCGTCTGCGGTTATAATTTTCTGCTGTGGGTTAATAGTGACCTTCTGACCTAGTGCATTCTGAAACTGAGTGGTTGGCTGCTGCAACTGCACACTATTTACAGTTACATTCACAACTGGTTGAATAATTTTTGGCTTAGTTTTTGTGGTTTTTGATTTAGCCTTGGTTGTAGATGGCTTGGGTTTTGAAACAGGTGGCAGCGGAGTGACAGAAGCTGGCGGGGTGGGAACAGATGGGAAGCAGTCCATATTATCCAAAAAGTTGATGTCGTCACCCAGAGACTGTAGGTCTATAGCAGATAGGGCCAATGCCTGCTCCAAAATATTGATACTCTGGCTAGTTTTACCTCCCATGTCACAGGCATCTGACATGATGTCAGGTGTCCGTGTCGGCGTAGGAGTGGATGGAGTTGGAGTTGATGAGCATGAGTTTATGTTTGAGGTTGGGGTCAGCACATTTTTGCTCCCCATCAAACCAGAACTTGATCTTTGAGATGGGACAATGTTGGCTACACCTGAAGGTGACTGTGTGCTCTTTGGTTGTTGCAGGCTGTGTTGTTGCTGCTGCTGCTGCTGACTGTTATGCTGAATGATGACCTGCTGGGCAGTTGGTTGAAAATGTGCAGCAAGAGTGACCCCGCTCTGTGGGTTGTGTTGTACCTGTAGTTGAGGGACACTCAAACCACCAAGCTGGCTGATGTTAAGTACTTGACCATTGATCACAATGTTCTGACCAGGCACGAGTCCAGCTATTTGGTTTCCTGTGTTAGATATGATACCATGACTACTGAGCAGATTCATCAGCTGGAAAAAAAAAAGATATAGGATGCTTTGATTTACAGAACAAAATTTAAGCATTTACAAGCAAATACCTCAGTGTCTGTATCAAATGGTTCATGTTAGAATGTTGGATACTTTTTCTAACATTCCAGGCGACAATGTTAAACTGTGCTCCCCTGGAGCCATCAGAAACACAATCTACGGTGATGGCAAGTATGACTAGCAAGACCCACTCATGATAAAAATAAAATAAGTCTTCCACAATAACAGCATGGAATTTCAGTACCAATATTGTCCCAGCATGCATTATTTGGCCTCCAATATTCATCTCCAAACCTGTCTGCAGTCAGTTTCTCCTGATCACTATTCCCTTCCTGAGTCTCCTCCTTTATGCAAAATGCTCAATGGCGTTCTGATCACATGAATCGACCTCAATACTTATATAGCTCATGCCCCACTTGCACATATCTTTATAACCAAGTAGAGGTTGACCATGATAACCTACATATAAAAATAACTGAAAACATGTGATTCGCTTGTAATAATTCACATAGGGCTCAATTTCATTAAGAATTACAAAACTGTGTGGTTCTCACATACAATTTTCTGTAACAAGGACACCAGAATAAAAAATGTAACTTTTAAAGTATGCAGCTTTAGCCTGTCGCCCCCAAAAACTCTTTAAATAGTCAAGGTTCAACAGGAATCCCACCCCCCCCCCCCCCCCCCCCCCCCCCCCCCCACCCAACCAAAAAAAAATAAAAAATTTGTTCAAATAGGACAAAAATTGACTCAGGTCACTAATAAATTTAAAAAAAAAATGTTTTACCTATATTTGAAAAACAAAATTTGAAACATATATGAAAGAAGTAATCAATAAGCATAAATAAAGTAAAGCACTAAATGGAATACATTCCTTAGGGCCTAAAATAATATGTTTTGAGTGACTCATGCTGTGACCTTGTGACCTCTTAACACCAAGACAATGAGAAAATTATGATATCAAAATGTCATTACAAAAGCAATTTGGTTCACAAGAGTCCAATATTTTCTAGGGTGGTAAGACTGGGTTTCCCAAACCGGCTTCTGTGTTTTTTGTTTCCCCGCTTTCTGTGTGTCTACCAAGGCATTGCCAAGGTTTTCGCGTGTTTCTTCTTCTGGCTGCGTCTCTCCAGTGGCTTGTGTTCAGTCTTCATCGCCATGAATTTCCAGCCTCGGTGCCGAAAAAGAAGAGCAGTGATGCTTTTCTGCAACATCGTGGCATTCTGCACAGTACCAGACGTTGTGGCAACAATCATGCAATGATGTTAGTGCTGACCGAAAGCTACGACCAATGGCGGTGTGGAAAGTCGACCTGTCGTCTGAACATACCTTTAAGGCAAGGAACATGGCTGGAAGGGTCGTGCCTGCCTTACAGACTGATCAGTCTGTTTCTGTACTACTGGTCTCACGAGTTGACAAGCATTGGATTTTGCCAAGTAGAGCTGGGTATGTCGAAGAATACAACTGTGGAGTGGAGCAACTACTTATGGGAGGTTTGTGCCTATACATTATTATTGAATCCTGCAGTGATCAGCGGAGAGAACACCACTGTTGAAATTGATGGAAGTCTGTTTACCAATTATGTGGGATGAGCGTTTCCACAACAGTGGGTATTTGGTGGCGTCTGTCGCAAAACAAGCGAGTGCTTTACGTCTGCGTTCCAGACAGAAAAGCAGAAACGGTTCTCCCGATTATTAGCACAAACATCAGATTTGGCACGACAGTAGTCTCCAACCTATGGCATGTGTACACTGGTAACCTTAACCCTCTGGCCACCAGAACAATAGTCTGCCATCTTTGCTGCTGCCGCTGCAACAGTTGCCGCATTCCGACCTTTCTGCAGATCTGCTAACATGTAAAATTGTTCAGATAGTCAATTCATGAACCCAGCAGTATACATCTAGAATGATTGACCCCCAAAGTACTCCAATTGGCAATTTATCCCACTGATTGCACATAAAGTTTCACAAAAATAAACTGCAAAACAGCATCCACATCCCCAGAAAAAAAAAGATTGCATAACAAAACACTGCACAGAACACAAAACAGAAGCACAAAAAAGTGAAAACTGCATGGCAAATGAAATTCCAAATTACTACACTAAATGCTTTATCTACCACCCTCTGAAATATGAGACTGTCCTGTGACTTGTAAATTTCCCCTGTTTGTGGTAGGATATTATGAAAGTACCATAGATTCATATCCTGACCTCCCAGAGAGAGACACACACACACAAATAAAGATCTGATTAGGACACAGTTTTACAGAATGTATAAGTTAGGTTCAAAACAGAGCATGCCTGGAGAAACAACATCCTCTGATTTAAAAAAAAATGGAGAAAAAAAACGGAGAAAAAAAACCTATCAACAAATTTGAGTAAATTAAATTAAACAAAAGTCATATTCTTCTGTTCTTCTTATCAGGTATAATGTTTGTAACTTCAAGGAGTTCTACACAAAATCTTTCGGTCTTTCTTGTTGTTAAAATGCTGCTCTGAATGATAGCCAGTGCCCGGCTCTCTAGCGAAGTTGGTTAAACCTGATTTTCGCGGCGGCCGGGTGACGAACTCCTTGTGGTCCGGGTTCATTCCCGGGGGTAGGCAGAAAAGCCACATTTCTCCCAGATTAATGGTACCTATAATGGAATCAAGGCCGAAGGGTTGCGATATCCATAGTACCGAGCCAAAGGGTTTACAACTCATGGTTTCTGGATACCTAAAAAAAAAAAAATGATAGCCAGCAAGACAAACCATTCCCAGGACAATGTTTTAACAGCTAACATGTGCTAGTGGACAAGTTCAGTTTCTATTGTAATGGTCAACATTGTGCAGACTGTCATTTGGTGATATACTGGGCACATACTGGGCAGAAGCAAACTGGGAATGGGAAACAAATGTATTGAGAAACGGGAGCACCCAAGAGAAACCCTCAGACAAACACTATGAAGAGAGGTCAAAGGTGAGGGACAGAATTCCGCCCATGATGTCGAAAATATTGCACAGGATGAAATGGAACTGAGGAACAGACTGTGACCCCAGTGTCATGTATAAACAACAATCTGATGATAATGAATATGCAGAACAGGGATGAATGTATAGGAAACTGTCTACTATATTCTCAGTGCTTCCTTTTAAATACAGTTGAGTCCACTTAAGTCGAACTCGGATAAGTCAAATTTCGGTTAAGTCAACATGACCAGCTCAGTCCCGGCAACTGTCTCTATTCTCTGTGCTGTCTGGATTAGTAGAAGTCCTGATAAGTGGAAGCATTTTCTTAGATCCCTGCGACTTCTACTTATCCAGACTCGACTGTATTCAGACAAATTTAGAGAAATCACAAGCATGAATAATTTAAAAAAGAAAAAAGAAGAAAAAAAAAAGGGGTGGGGGGGGGGGGGCAGAAAAAATATTGAATATCAAAGTGAACATCAGACGGGAATGGGGGAGAAACAGGAAAAAAGTTATAGAGAACGACATTTATTTTTATTGAGATATTGAAATGTTGGGCCGCTGGTATGAAAATGAACAATTAATTCTGATAATGCAAATTAGTATATTAAATAAACACTGGAATTATGGCTGATTATTAAGTGGGGCAGTGGAATACCACTTGTGACAATATTACAGAAGAGTATTTCATAAGACTTTCTCAAAAGAACAAGCAGAACTGAAAGTATAAAAGTTTACCTGTTGGTGCCCTATGCCAGTTTGGCCGATGTTCGGATGGGTGATCAGTTGTACCTGACCACCCTGGTTCCTTCCTGTGTTAACCACCTGTAGCCCTCCACCTGATGAAGTTATAAGGGTTGGCTGCGAATGAATCAGCGACCCAGTCTGCCCACTCTGGTACTGAAATTATTTTAAAAAATCAACAATTCACTGAAAGTTAGACAGAATTTATCAGCTGTGACTGCACTACATAACAAAAAAATTAATCTGTAATGTTTTATTTCAATGTCACAAATATGAACTTTGTTGCTAACAGCTCCACACTTTATGCAGTTGGGACAATAATTACAAATACAACTTTAACTCATCGATGTTTTGTTTCTTAAATTTAACAAGATAAAATATGTGGGGACATTTACATAATCTCTTTTTAATCTTTTTCTTCAGCATTCCTTGAGGTTCATTCTGCAGATATCAACCACCTCCATTCATCTCTGTGATTGAATATCTCTTTCTAGTTGGTGATTCTAAGATTCTGTAGGTTTGCCAGTATTTTATCTCTTCATAGTTTGCCTCTCTGTCTACTCCCATTGAACTCTTTTGTGCATGCAGTTTTACATATACCTCTAGCTGAATATGTTAATCAATCAACCACAGCATTAAAATACAACTGGTAGTTAATGAGGTTAGTAAACAATGTGTAGCAGAAGGGTTATGATGTATCAGAAACATGTGTCTATTGGAAGTGAGATACAAATTCCAGTCTGAATACTCTATAATTAGCTCAGAGTAGGAGAAAAAAAATACATGAGCATGTCATAAGGAAAAGCGGACTAAGAATCACTAAATACGCAATGAAATGTGAAACAGACAGATTAAGGAATCAAGAATGTCCAATTTATGGATGCAGGAGTGGGAAAGCAATGGTAGCTCTAGACACAAAATTAGACAATTTGAGAACAAATGTCTTAGAAGAATACTGAATCTTCCCTGGACAGATTTTAGATCCAGTATGCAACTAAGACAAGAGACCAAGCTAGGCAATCTATCCAATTTTTTTATCACAGATCTACTGGAGCCATATCAGGTATGCACTCAGAAGGGATAGGACAAGACTTCCCCATCAAGCCTTCATATGGACACCGGAAGGGAAAAGAAAACAGGCAAGACCAAGAGAGACCATGGGCCTCACAAACATCAAAAACCTTCACCAGATGGCAAGGAACCGTCAGACACGGAGAGCTATGACCTCTGCCCTATGTGCTGCCTTAGGCTCAAGACAAAAGACTAACTAACTAAATATCCAAGATACACACTAAGACAAATGTTGAGAGTCAGAAAACCCGTACATGAAGAGGAAGACATAGCGAGAAGTGTGTGTGGGCTCTGGACACCATTCAAGGGAAAGGCAAAATTAGAAGTTAACCAGATGGAGTCACTATGCTGGTTGTTGAGGAGGGAGACCAATCTAACATCGGCTTGTCTTGAAAACTGTGATGTTATATCTGTACCCAGATGAGAGAGATACAAGGCATGGACTCCACTGATGACACTGAAAGGACTCCACTGATGACACTGAAAGGACTCCACTGATGACACTGAAAGCACTCCACTGATGACACTGAAAGGACTCCACTGATGACACTGAAAGCACTCCACTGATGACACTGAAAGGACTCCACTGATGACACTGAAAGGACTCCACTGATGACACTGAAAGCACTCCGCTGATGACACTGAAAGCACTCCACTGATGACACTGAAAGGACTGCACAAGACTGAATGGAATAGAGGACTAGACTGTAAACCCTATGTGAAATATAATGGCACAACAGGATAATGATGATGATGATAAGAAAGGTCATCATGGTCTCACACTTAGAGTATAGAAACCCCAACAGGAAGTTCCAACTGGAGAGAGATGGACAATAAATATGCACTGTTATATGTAGATGACTTTAGTAGGTACCTGAAAAGATACAGTGAAATATGAATGGCATTAAATTGTTCAGTCTGTTGTCTGTGTCTTCTCTGTTCAAATTTACAATGGGGAAATGATGCTTTAACAAGAGATAACATAGTAAAAGAGACTACTTACAATAACCGGTGACATAGTGGGGTTCAGTGGCCTGAGCACTACATTCTTTGTGATGCCACCCTGTGTGGTGCTGGTCTGTCGATGGATGACCGTCTGACCAGATGGCAGAACAATCTGCTGTGTGCCGGTACCAGCTGCTGGCATAATGGTGTGGGTAGCTGGACTTATACTGGTCCTGATCAGGTTTCCCCCAGCTGAGCTGAACAGCTGTGCACCCATCAATGGTTGAGTCAGACTGATAGACTGAGACAGAAAACAGACTTTTAACCCTGTGGCCCCATAAAAATGGCCATTTCACAAAACTTGTAACAGTTAAAAGACAAAAATTATAAAGACATTTTTCTCTACTGGTAGAGTAATCAATGAACACAAATGGAGGAGGGAATAAACTGTATTCTTTTCCACCGTCAACAAATTGTGTTTTGCTGACAGCCTAGTGGCACAAAATGGCTTACTATGACGTTACAATGCCTAAAAAATGCATGTTTTGTTTGTTTCACCAAAACGGCCCCAAAAAATATCCTTTAATTCCTAATTTCATAATATTTATAATCATACATGGTCCATATAACCAGTATACATAGCCAACTAAACACTACAATGGCCAACTAAACACTACACATGGCCAACTAAACACTACACATGGCCAACTAAACACTACACATGGCCAACTAAACACTACACATGGCCAACTAAACACTACACATGGCCAACTAAACACTACACATGGCCAACTAAACACTACACATGGCCAACTCAACACTACACATGGCCAACTAAACACTACACATGGCCAACTCAACACTACACATGGCCAACTAAACACTACACATGGCCAACTAAACACTACACATGGCCAACTAAACACTACACATAGCCAACTCAACACTACACATAGCCAACTCAACACTACAATGGCCAACTCAACACTACACATGGCCAACTAAACACTACACATGGCCAACTAAACACTACACATAGCCAACTAAACACTACACATAGCCAACTAAACACTACAATGGCCAACTAAACACTACAATGGCCAACTAAACACTACACATGGCCAACTAAACACTACACATGGCCAACTAAACACTACACATGGCCAACTAAACACTACACATGGCCAACTAAACACTACACATGGCCAACTCAACACTACACATGGCCAACTAAACACTACACATGGCCAACTCAACACTACACATGGCCAACTAAACACTACACATGGCCAACTCAACACTACACATGGCCAACTAAACACTACACATGGCCAACTCAACACTACACATGGCCAACTAAACACTACACATAGCCAACTAAACACTACACATAGCCAACTAAACACTACACCGTTGCAAATAGTATGTTAAGCTGTTATACCGGCATCACATTGACCACCCAATATTTTTTTAATGCAAAACCATCACTTGTGTAGCAACAGCGTTAAGTAAAAGTAAAGGACCTTCTTCCGTCTTTGGTACATCAGGCATATAAAGCTGGACTCATATTTTAACAAACCAGTCCATGGATGATGTGGTCAACATTAGACCAATCACATTTACTTCCCTGGACATTTCCTGGTACCCATTCTGGGCTAGGGTGGCCGGGAGTGGTCAACATTAGACCAATCACATTTACTTCCCTGGACATTTCCTGGTACCCCTTCTGGGCTAGGGTGACTTGGAAGCCAAGGAAACTGACTGTTACTAGCCATCAAATAAGTGTTGGCCATTGTATATAAGTGGAGACATTTAACATTTTCCCACTAGTGAGCCAATCATATGCAACTAACAGCAAGAAACAAAATAAAGGAGACATTTCACATCAGTGGCACACTGAGTATATGGTGAAGGACCACATTTTTATACACCTGTTGGCACTCCATGGTTGATGTGGTCAACCTTTTGGCTACCTTTACTTCCCGGGATATCTTCCTGGAAAACATCCTTGGCGGGATCAACCTAGGAGCCAACGTCAATTGTTTAAAATCCACCTCAGTGAGGTCTCAAACCCAAGACTGTTAGGCTAGTAGGCAAGCATCTAGTCACTGTATTAACAGCAGCTCCTATTTAAACATCTGTATCATCACACATTATGTGACATTCAGCTGGTCACTGGGATATATTTTTTAGACAGTCATACTGTCTTGCAGAACTTCCATTTAGAAAAAGACAGCACAAAATAATACATATAGGAATGTTTATATAAGAATGTAAACATCAATCTGCATTTCTCACACATCAAAATAGAAGTGACCAGAGAGTGAGTGATCCTTGAAGTTTGAGGTGATGTCAAACTAAAAACCATCTGATGGTTAACTTACTGAAGTATCTATTTACAGAAATGATGAGAAAACAGGTGGTTTTTAATGCTTTAGTTGCTGTAGAATTTAGAACCATCTGATGGTTAACTTACACAACTTCCATTTAGAATAAGTCAGCACAAAATCATCTTCTTCTCTTCCATCATTTACCCCAGGGAGGTGTTTGGGGGAGATGTCAGAACTGTTTGTGCGCTTTTCCCAATGCACTGTACAAGTTGGTGTGCATTTCTGTTGGGTTGCTCCTGATGATGTCGCTCAAAATATTACATTCAGGAAAGTTTAATTAAGAACGTACATGTCCATCTGCATGTTTCACACATCAAATAAGAAACATTCAGACAGTGAAGCTTCTTTGTGTTCACCAGCTGCACACTCTGGCAGAAAGTGAAGCTTCTTCTTTGAGTTCACCAGCTGCACACTCTGGCAGAAAGTAAAGCTTCTTCTTTGAGTTCACCAGCTGCACACTCTGGCAGAAAGTAAAGCTTCTTCTTTGCGTTCACCAGCTGCACACTCTGGCAGAAAGTGAAGCTTCTTCTTTGTGTTCACCAGCTGCACACTCTGGCAGAAAGTAAAGCTTCTTCTTTGAGTTCACCAGCTGCACACTCTGGCAGAAAGTAAAGCTTCTTCTTTGCGTTCACCAGCTGTACACTCTGGCAGAAATGTCCTGTTCTTCATCCACTTCTGGACACTAGTCATGCTCCAAAACATTGTACAGATGTGGCTTATTTGTGTGCAGACTGTTGGTTCCTCAACTCGAAGCAAAGGAAGCACATTAATAAGTTGCCTTTTACAAAATGCTAGTTAGGAGAGCAATGGGTCTACACCCCCCCCCCCCCCCTCCCAAGGCTCCAGAACCCAGACAGAGTTAATATCATTGAACATAAGAACTACTTACCTGGGGTAGATGCTGTAGTTGTGAGTTTGTGATCAGTACACTTTTGCCTTCAGCTGTCTGCACAAGACAGAAAATACAATATGACTATAATAAAACAACGGGTATGGAAGCATTTTAATTTTTAATACACACAGTTCACCAATGATCAGCAAAAGAGTCTATCAGTCTCCACTAATGCTCGCCAGCCAGCCTGAACATCTTGAGTTTGAATCTGCACTCAGTTGGAATTCTTTTTTTTTTTATGACACTTGCTCCCAGGCTTACCCTCACCTAAAATGTGTACCAGGTAATGTCCTGGGAAGAAAAGATGACCAGTGTGATTGTGACCACATACCCCATTCAATGCAGACTGGTCTATACATCCCCCATTCAATGCAGACTGGTCTATACATCCCCCATTCAATGCAGACTGGTCTATACATCTCCCATTCAATGCAGACTGGTCTATACATCCCCCAGTCAATGCAGACTGGTCTATACATCCCCCAGTCAATGCAGACTGGTCTATACATCCCCTATTCAATGCAGACTGGTCTATACATCCCCCAGTCAATGCAGACTGGTCTATACATCCCCCAGTCAATGCAGACTGGTCTATACATCCCCCAGTCAATGCAGACTGGTCTATACATCCCCCATTCAATGCAGACTGGTCTATACAATATGAGTCTAGCATCTTGTCTCTAATTTGTTTCATGGTATGGGGCATCGTAGGTCGATCCAGCCTAAAATGGGTACCAGGATGGGCTGTCCTGGGGAAGTAAAGATGTCAGGCATAATGCTGACCACATTACCCTACCCACCTAGTGCTGATGGTCTGTAAAAACATGGGTGCTCTTTTCATATACCAAGCCTAAAGGTGCGAAAAGGGATTTCTACTTTGTTATCATTTCACTAACATGCTACTAAACTGATTTATTTTGCATGTGGGTTCGAGGGCCACATTACTGGGTGGAAAAAAAAGGGGGGGAAGGTTGGGGTGTTACAGAAAAGACCCCCTAACAAGTTTGTTGTAAGAGTAGACTGATTATGGGTATTTTCTTCAAAGTAGGAGTGCATCAGCCTGAGGCGAGGAACCAACAGTCTGTATACAAATATGCCAGATCTGTCAAAATGGATGTGCATGCAAAACCCCAGGCTTCGGAACAAGATTAAAGTCCAGAATTGGATGAGCAACCAGAACTTTCTGCTAGAGATCTGGTATTCTGGCGTCTAGTGAGAGGGTGATGTTTTAATTTTTGTTTTAGATCTATCCTCAATGCAGTTTTAACATTAATATCTTTATCTAAAGCATTTTAAAACTAAATACTATACAGGAGTTTTAAACCCCCATTTAGCATTTACAGGGAAACAGACGGTGTCTGTGGCTTAGGCATTGCAAATGTGCTCATATGGTTGGAGGTTTTCAACAGCGGATCAACATCATGGCACACAGGTAGTAACCCATACGTGCTCCGTTCTTTCTTCTAACTCAAGCCCGAGTCCGCAGAAGCTCAGCACAAGGGATTTTTTTACGTGCGTAACAATGCACACTGACGTGGATCTCACTACCCAGAGACCAGGGGGAATTACTAGAGGAAAAAAAAACAGCCCTTACCGAGGATTGAACCTGGAACCTCTAGCACTTGTGGCGGACACCATGCCTCGAAACCACGCAGCCCCCCGAATGTGCTTATAAAAAGTACCTAGTAAAATCACAAATACCCCCCCCCCCCTTTCAAATGTCTGGGGTTGGTTTTGCAATGTCTAGTAAAGGACACAACAAACTTCTTTATGAAGGACAGAAAATACAGAAATTCACATACCTGAATAATGGCTTGCTGTCCACTTCCATCAGAACCAATCACATGTGGGCCAAAATTTACATTGACTACTTTAGGATTCTCTATATGGACAGACCTTTGAGCAGGAAACAAACCCGTGCCCTGGCCGCCATAGATGGTCTGGCCTGTGATGGTTTGGTTGGGGAGAAGGGTCTGCAGGGGTACACTGTTTGTTAACTGCTGAACCTGCCGAAGCATCAAAGCAAAGATTTCACAATAATACGGCAAAGTATGAGCCAACAACAAATAATCCTTATCATGCATCATCATCAGTCTGTTTGTGATTAATAAATCCAATAAGGCAGCAGAATCCTGTTTTGTTGTATCATGTGGAATCCTTTCAACAATGTACATGACTCATGCTCTCACTCTCTTTTATCAATGTTTGTAGTAGGGTTGTCTTGGACTTTCTCGCTTTCTCAATCTATTTGTTTTCTGTTATCTAATTTTTTGCTACACTTCAGATTACATAATATTAAATGTCACAAATCATTACCCAGATCATTCAACATGTGGTAATACCTTTCTATTGTGATTTACCAATAGTCTTAGTACAACATAAAATTATTATGGGGGAGAGCCAACACAGGCATGAGCATAATAAACAAGTGATCACAACAGAGAAGTGACAAATTTCAGATGTAGAAACTGTGTTTATAGCAGCATGTACTGTTAGCCCAGAAGACTAACAATGAATTCATATTAAAAAAAAAATTTTTAAACATTGTACACAAGAAAATACAAGACATGTTAACATAATTAGCAGATGTTTCTTTTGGATAACATAAGGCAGAAGAAATATAGGAGGACACCACAATACACAGAGAAATGATATAGATACAGAGATGAAAATATGGGAAGACATGGAAGAAACTAACAAGAGACAGTAAAGGGCAGGAGGTATTGTTGTCAGATATTTGGGAACTTCCATTCAGGGAGGAGGAGGAGGTAGGTGTAAAGGCTGAAGAAGAAAAAGATATGAAAGAAGAACAGGAAGAGCAGAGCGATCAAAAATACACAGAAGAAAAAGAGGAAGAAGAGGGTGAACAAGATGACAGAAAAAAAGGGAAAAGATAAAAAAAAAAAGGCTATGTAAAGATCCTGCTATTATGAGCTTTGATGATAAATTCCCCCCATCCCCAAATCATGTCTATAATTCTCATAGAAAAATGGTTTTTTTTTTTTTTTTTTTAAACAAGAACAACATAGCTGACTCCATAGTTATATGCCAATAATCCCTTAATTAGAAATGAAAGCAGACCATCTTGAGCCACTGATGGTTTCACTAACAAGTATTCATTTATAAAACTCAGATAATGCTGCACGGCCTTATTATTCCCTAACAAATAAGTGAACAACACAAAATATTACAGTAAAAACCATGTTCCCACAGCATGGTCAAGAAAAGAGGAGGAGGATGAAGAGGAGAAGGAAGGATCATCAGCAGTGGCACAGGAAAAAAAATGGGTAGGAGGATGAGAAGTAGAAAATTCACTGTTAGTCAATACAGCAGACACAGTAAACCAAAACGACACTGCCAACAAGGAAACTCACAGATGCTACTGGAAATGATGAAGCAATCTGAACCAGCTTGGCACTGCCCTGCTGCTGCTGGCCAACAGTGGCTGCCACTTGGTGCTGACCAGCAACGGCCACCAGATTCTGGATCCGTCCCGCGGTGGCCACCTGTTGCTGGTTGGATACGGCTGGGGTCAGGTAGGCCACAGTGCCACATAGGCTGGTCCCTGCTTGCTGAATGCCATTGCTAGTCAAAGTTCCTTGAAGATGGGTCGGTATGCTAGAAAATACAGACAACACTACTACAGCTGTGCTGAAATCATACTTTACCATGTAGGTGCATATCAAGGAGGGTGAGAGGGAGGGAGAAGAGAAAGAAGCCTGACAGAAAAGGAAAGGGGAGGGGGGGGGGGAAGAAAGAAAAGGGGAAGGAGACAAGGAAGAGGAGGGGAATAAGAGACACAGCAGGAGGAAAATTAAAAAGGAAAAGAGCAGAAGGGAGAGGAGAAAAGCCAAAGAAGAAGATGTCAAAAGATTAAGAGAAAAAAAAAGGTTTCAACAAAACCCCCAAAACGTACCGGAACAAGGTGTTCTTGGAGTGAAAACAACAGAATAAGAAATGTATTTTTTCTTATTCACTGGTTCAAACCCACAACTTTCTGATACGTGGCCAGCGTCTAGCTGCTCCGCCACGGTGACTCACTGAGAGTGCAAGATGCAACTATACACTAATCAATCGGCACTGGAGAAGTGATGTAGTCAACATCGCTCTGACTGCCTTTACTTCTCAGGACATTTCCTGGTTCCGATTTTAGGGTGGGTTGACCTGGAGGTTAACTCTTTGAGTCCCAGATGGTTTAGCAAAAGAAACCCAAGGGGTAGTCAAAAGAGATGTAATATCGGCGTATCTTGCGTTCAATGGGCCTCTAGGCGGGAACCTTTGAACGTATGATGCGTTCCTTGGGACTCAAAGAGTTAAAGATCAATATACAAATTTACATTGAACCAAGACTTTCAGATCAGCAGGCAAGTATCTAGCCACTGCACTACAACAGCTCCTCCCTCTCTTTACAGCTATTAATTAAAATGCTCTCAAAGTGTTTCGACAGAGAATTAATATCAGATATACTTTAGTAAACACCATATAGCACTCGGGTGACTTAGGTGATTACCACATAAGCAATATGATGACCTCAGTAAACACTATACAACCTTATGAAGACTTCAGTGAATGCCACAGAACCTTATGAAGACTTCTAATAACACAATCAATCAATCAATCAGATGCCGTCTCCATTGTGAAGGTTGGTTGCAATAAATCTTCACCATGCTCTGTCTCTCGTCCTGTTGCACTCTCTCAGACTGCTGCCCGTCCATCTCTTGATGTTACCCTCCCACCTGTATCACTGCCTGCCTCTTGCTCTCTTGCCTTTCACCTTTCCCTCCAGTATGGTTTTTAAAAGTTTGTTATGTCTTTTAATGTAGCCGAAGTATTTCAATTGTCTCTTTTTTATTTCTATCAGTAATTCTCGTTGCATCTGTAGTCTTTCCAGAACCTCTGTATTGGACTGTTTTTTTTTTCCCATGAAATGCAACCTATTCTTCTGTATACACACATTTCCAGAGACTCAATTCGATTTTCTAGTTGCTTGTTCATTGTCCATGTTTCTGCACCATATAGCCAGAACTGAATATACATAACATGTGACGATTCTCATTTTCAGTATGTTCTTTATCTCTCTAGCTGTCATAAACTTGTGCATCTTATTGAAAACTTTTAACCATTCATATACCCTTTTTGATTTCTGTTTGGCTTCTTTCATCATCTGTTAATACACGTCCTAGATAGGAAAAACTTGTTTTGTTGTAATAGCTCCCCATTTATTGTGACATACATCATTAGCTGCTCTTTTCCATTGTTAAATTACCATAGTTTTTGTTTTCCGAATATTAATGTCCAAACCATATTCTGCACTCCACCTGTTGACTTGATCAACTAGTTCTTGTAACTTGCTTTCTGTCAGTAGCACTGTGTCATATGCGTATCTCAGATTGTTAATTGTTCTCCATTAATATTCAATCCAGGCAATTCCTCAACCTGTTTACAAATGTTTTCTGTATATCAGTTGAAAAGGCTTGGGGATAACACACATCCCTGATGTACTCTTCTTTTTATTTCCATCTGTAGTGAGGTGAAGTTGTGTCTAACTGTTGCTTCTTGTTCCAGCATAGGTTACTAATAATTCTGATATCCTTTCCATCTAATCCTATATTTTAAGAGGCAAAAGAAGGGCTTAGGGCTTCTTAGCAAAAGTTAATGGTCGACGTTTGGTGCAGGAGAGCTTAGCATATAATACCACATCCAGCTTAAGAATGGAGGTGGAGGCGGTCACTGCAGCTTTCCGCTGGCTAGAGAACACGACACACACACAAACTGTAACTGATTCAGAAAGCATGCTGAGGAAGATCAGAACAGGTATGTTTCGTACAGAGTGACATGCTTCGCTGCGGAGGACACGGGTGAGGAGTATTGTCTGGATTTTTTCACTGGGTTACGCCGGTGTGTTGGGAAATGAACAGGCAGACAGACTGGCTGGCTCTGCACAACTTGGTGGAATACTGATACATGATAAGGCAGACGTGGTTAGTTCCTTGTGGGAGAGCGTGTACAGTTCGGAGGAGCAGATGAATCAGCACAGACTGGTGAGATTAATGCAGCGGGGAGTGACGAGAGGTTCTGGCAGATGCTCGAGGCTCAGGGGAAAGGCAAGACGGACGTTTAATAAGAATGCTACTGGCACCATTAGTATCGGAACTCTTCGCTGGCTGCTGAAGATGGGGACGGAGTGCTTATGGGAATTCCCTGAGTGCTGTGATGTCAGTTCTTGGATCAAATCAAATCAAATCCTATATTTTAGAGACATACAATTAGCTTTTCATGTTGCCCCCTGTCAAAGGCTTTCTTGAAATCTAAGACACATGCATAAATACTTTTCTTGATTTCTATAGATTTTTCAGTCAACATCTTTAAACAAATTATGGCTTCCCTAGTGCCACTATTTTTCTTAAATCCAAACCGTTTCTCAGACACTTCATTATTTATTTTACTTTGAACACTTTCTTTCAGTATTTTAGTTATATGGCTCATCAAGCTAACTGTTCTATAATCTTCACACTCAACGGCTTTTGACTTTTTAAACAGTGTGATGAAAATAGACATTTTCAAATCCTTTGGAATGTAGCCAGTATTATAAATATCATTTTCAGTTATATCAACGCCAAAGCTGGATAGTGATTTTATCATTTCCATTATTTTGTCAGGACCTGCGGCTTTTCCGTGCTTCATATTTAATAACCTTCTCCACTTCAGCTTTTAAAATGTTTAATCCATGTGAAGATGAAACAGTTGTGGTTTGGTGCCTCTGTTATCTTAAAATAGGTCTTCTATGTATTCAGTCCATATTCTGATGATATCCTTTTTATCAACTAAAATGCTCCATCTTTTCCTCTGATGCACCCATTTCCTGTTAAATTGTCTCTCCTGTTTGTGATATTTTTTTATGTTTTCATGCACTTCTTTTGTGTTATGTTTACTTTCCAGTTCCTCTATTTCTGCCCATTTCTCCTGAATCCATGTCTCTTTAGCAACTATGCACATGTTACGTACTTATTTGTCTATTACTGCATACTCAATAGTGTTTTTTGCTTTCTTTCTTTAAATATTTTTCTTTTGTTGTAAGTTGGCGTTTGCTGTCTGTATACTAGTTTTAAAACATTCCCACTCTGTACTGATTTTCTCCTCTGGATTTTCATGCCGATATTTGTTCAATGCTTTCAACTATTAGCTTGTTATTTGTATTTTCACTTCCACCAGATACTGTTGCCATATCTGGCTGCTTCAGTGCTGATATGTCAATCTTTAGGTTGTGATCTGAGTTGACATTGGCACCAGGATATGCTCTGGAATTCACAACACTGTTTTTAAATCTGTTTCTAATCATAATATAATCAATTTGGTTTCTACTTCTATCTCCAAGACTTTTCTATGTATAGTTTCCTAGATGGATGTTGAAAGAAAGTTTTACAGATAGTGAGCTGGTTCTTCACACAAAACTGTTATCAGCCTATCATCTCTTTCATTTCTGGTTCTAATACCATACAGCCCTACAGTCTGCTTGTGTTTCATTTTCCCTATTTTTGAATTCATATCTCCCATGACAATTAAGACCTCAGATAATTTTACCCCTTTTAGTGTTTGTTGTAGGTCTTCGTAGTATTCTTCCAACTTTTCACCATTACAGTCTATTTTTGGTGCATATGTCTGTAATATTGCTATATCGAAAGGTTTTGCTTTAATTTGGATCAGTATCATTCTATCTTTATGAGCCCAGAATCCGCTAATGTTCTTCTCCATATTACGTCTTCCAACGAGTCCTACTCCATGCTCATGATGTTCACCTCCAGAAATAATCAATATATATAGATCCCTCTTTATGTAGCTAGCATCAGTCCATCTTGTTTCTAATACTCCCCAGATATCAAAATTCATATTTTTGGTCTCAGAAATCAAGCAGTCAAACTTTCCTGCTTGGTTTAAGGTACACACGTTCCATGTACTAATACATAGACACATCCTTCTAGTTTTTAAATTGGTGTTGTCGGAATGCACCCTTTCAAAAGAATTTGGGACAAATTCATCATTTTGCTCTATCCTAGTCACTAAAGGAGATGTCTCTTCCCTGGTTGTATTTACAACAAAAGCATTTCTTCAGGGGGCCGAGGATTGCCTCTATCACTGTGTTTCTTTCATTGTGATTCTATTTCTAAGTTTAGGATGATACATACATGGTGAGGTCCCGATCTCTTCCACGATGGCCAGCAATTTTCACTAGTGTGTCTGAACACGTCTCGTGTCTGCATGCACTCTGCTGTTTTGCTTTACAAGCCGTTGATCTTTATAGATTCTTTCACCTTGTTGACCTTCCCAGTGTTTGTGTACTAGGGATGGACATTAACTTGTAGTAGGATATTACTCCCACTTCACTCAATTAACACAATACAGAACTATAATCACAAGTGACACTAACTGTATTTGTAGCTGCCCTCCCAGGACACCCGGCTGGGGCTGCTGCACCAGCTGTGTGCCGGCATGAACACTAGCACTGCCAGCGGATGTGTCAGCACTAACACTTGCTGTTTCCGAGGTACCCAGATCATCCGAATGAATGCCATCCAAGAATATATCAGCCCAGGACTGAAACAGAATCAAGGTTTCCAGTTTTAAAGTAAATAAACGTGATTGGGAAACATATTCCAAGTGAATTAATTCTTTGTTATTGTGGGCTGAAAACATGCAGATAACTGTGGTGAGTGTTGTGGTGAAGAACTGAGGATGTGCAAATTAATGACAGAGGGGTAACAGGAGAGGAAGGGAGGGGGGATCTCCTGCAATTCCCTCTTGACCCTGTGTCGCCCTCTTTTTCTTTTGCATTGTGAGTTCCAGAGATAGGAATTTCAAGTGCAACTATCAACAGGCCTTGTCACTGTGTATCTTTACCCAGCATCAGCCTCTTTGTCTCACCTTTGAATTAGCTAGAAGTTGTTTAGTTCTCTCCTTCTCTCCATCAGCTTCACACAGATCACTGTGTCATATTATCATAGTCCTAATTAGCAGTAGTTAGTAATTTTTACTTATTCTTCAAATTTCTAACACATAAAGCAGTACTCATTGAGTGTTACAGTTTATTTTAGGTTCTATTTCTCTTGACTTCCACAAATGTCCTTGTTCTATGAAAGCTCTTACCTTCTTATCCTTATTTTATTATCTCTACATTTTCCAGCACAGCTTTAACTACACCGCCACCTTAAAATTGTCTACATCGCTTCCTGCTACCAAAATTCTTACCTGCAAAACTTCCTTAATTATATCTCTTCAAGTGGAGTTTACCCAAGGAAGATTTATTTATCAACTGATTAATTTATTCCCGCTATCTTTGTTTTTCTGCTATGCAATTTTATAACTTATTGTTTTGACCTAATATCAAATATTAATTTATCCGATATCCTGTGACATATATGGAACCTGGAGATTTATTTTCTGCAAAATGTTGCTAAACTAACGGTACAAAATTTCACTCCTACATTGCCGTTCTTATTTTCAGTCAAGAATGTTCTATACAATTCAATTAGGCACTATGGAACTCCAAGATCCTGTCTCCTCTCCCTTTCATGATCTCTGACCAAGTGCTGGATGTCCATCTTGTGTAGCAGTGTCTACTTAGTGCTCCATGCACTAGCATATGTCAGGCCTATTGTATATGTGCAGACTTACCTTGTGCTAGGATATGTCAGGCCTATTGTATATGTGCAGACTTACCTTGTGCTAGCATATGTCAGGCCTATTGTATATGTGCAGACTTACCTTGTGCTAGGATATGTCAGGCCTATTGTATATGTGCAGACTTACCTTGTGCTAGGATATGTCAGGCCTATTGTATATGTGCAGACTTACCTTGTGCTAGCATATGTCAGGCCTATTGTATATGTGCAGACTTACCTTGTGCTAGCATATGTCAGGCCTATTGTATATGTGCAGACTTACCTTGTGCTAGCATATGTCAGGCCTATTGTATATGTGCAGACTTACCTTGTGCTAGCATATGTCAGGCCTATTGTATATGTGCAGACTTACCTTGTGCTAGCATATGTCAGGCCTATTGTATATGTGCAGACTTACCTTGTGCTAGCATATGTCAGGCCTATTGTATATGTGCAGACTTACCTTGTGCTAGCATATGTCAGGCCTATTGTATATGTGCAGACTTACCTTGTGCTAGCATATGTCAGGCCTATTGTATATGTGCAGACTTACCTTGTGCTAGGATCTGAGTATTGATTACAACAACCTAATAGAATCAGTAACATACAAGCAAAATAACAAGTCAACTTTCATTACACTGACAGTTTTAATATATCATAACTGTCTACAAAACAAAAACAAAAGTAACCACAACAAACTACTGATAGGATAAAACAGATAATGTGTGTTTGTGGTACCTATATTGAAAAACTAGAAATAAAGCAGCTGCTGAAAAGAAAAACTGACTCACCACATCAGAAGCATCCTGTCCCCTGCAATGAGAAAAACATATAATTTTAACTCAGTGATACTCGCATTAGCTAGCACGCTTATCTACCTATCAGTGCTGACTGATCTCTAACAATATGAGGCTAGGACCATATTTCCATACATCTTAAGCAACAAGACAAAATTCCTTTATTCTATAAGAAATTAGTACAGTTGTGGCATTGTGATTAATGCACCATCCTGTTGGTTGCATGATTCTGAACTTAGATTTCCACTAAATATGATTTTGTAATGACTATAATGGACCCAGTCTCATCAAATGAGATATGAGGCAGACAGTATAGTAGTGGCTAGACCAATCAGGAGCTAGTGGGTCAGGAAAATGAGATCCTAGCATGATCACAGATGCCACAATGGCACATCACCAGGAAACAAATACAAGTAACACTGTTGAGAACACGTATCTTTCTCCTGGTAACACGTGGATGTCAACATGAACCATTCTGTAACTATTAAATATAAAAATGAAGGTTTTTGACACAGATAAAAACTGGCCCATAAACAGTATCAGCAAACATAATTCAACAATGTTGAATTAAGAATTGACATCACAGCACTCGGGACACTCCCATAAGCACTCCGTCCCCATCTTCAGCAGCAAGCGAAAAGTTCCAGTTCCGATGGCACCAGTAACTGTCTGACTGTATATCAGTCTCGCCCTTCCCCTGTGTGTTAAGCGTCTGCCAGATCCCCTGGTAATTGCTCGCAGCGCCATTATTCTCAGACCGTAATAATCTTTCTGTGCCTCTGCACTGTTCACTCGCTCCCAAAGGGCCCTCCCAATATCTAGCTTGTTAACAAAAACAAAATTAATAATTGTTATCATAACAAAACAGATTTAACAAAGACACAAACAGCAGATTGCACAATTTACTCCCTGGCATATTTCACTGTATCTCGTCAGGTGCATACTTCAGTTAACAATTAAATTAAGTAAAGCAAATAAGTGAATCCTTTATAACTAAATTACAAATTCAAACACTCACAAAAGCAATTGCTTGTTTTATCAGGGCAATTGCAAGTTCACCACCATGTCTTTCTGTTTACACATTTCTTGACAATGGGAAAAATGCCAGGTAATAAATTGTGCATTATACTGTTTGTGTCTTATTTGTTGACATTTACAATGGGGAAAGGATTAAACACACTGTGGATTTTAAATAAAATTCACGAGGCAGGGGAAATAATAATCTTTCTTGGAAGTAATAAATATAATACAGAAAACAAAATAAATACAGCCACAGAACATGTACATTAGTTATTAGTGCTGTACTGACTTTTGGTAATCAGATGTTGTGGAGAAGGAAAAGCCAGATCCATCTGCATCCATGATTTTATGTTTGTGAATCTGAAATGAACACTCACATATTTAAAGAAAAGCATTGAAGAAGAAAAGTTTAACTTCAGACTAAACAAATCCGTGTGAACTTTACGACCCCAATTATAGTGGAAGGGGGGTGGGGGGCAATATACTGCTCCCTTAGCATACATATCATAACAAGCGACTAATTATGGGTTTAATGATGTGTTTGGTTGAAAAGAGCAGATATCACAGCCTTTTTGTAAGCCACAACACAATATGCCAACCACCCTTTTAACAGCTAACACAGATCAAGATCAGAAGAAGAAGTAGCAGCAGCAGCAGCAGCAGTGGCAGAAGAAGATGAAGAAGAAGAAGGGAAAGAAGAAGAAGAAAAAGAATAAGCAGGAGGAGGAGTAGGAGGAGAAGACAGAGGAGGTGGCAGAGAAGAAGAAAACCACAAGTAATTATATTATGCAAGAAACTATTTAATAAGAGCAGATTTATAAAGATGACAAAGACAGAGCTGCTTTTCACCACAAGGTGAGCAGGGATGCCGTTTTATGTTTACCATAGTGGACTTGTGAAATGGCTGCTAGTGATAAAACTGATAACCACCCCTGCCTATGTCACAACCTAAAATGTGTTAAGTCCTATAGCTTCACTCTTTCGCAAACAGCATGTACCACTCAATTACCTGGACCTCTTTTGAACTGACGATGTTGATTCAGTAGCACCTAGTAATTCATCAATACTGGTAACTCAACAAATGTGCTTCATTTTATAATTCCATAAGTTCTTTTAATGTTTGAGGCTGATCAGTCCCTGTAGTAAAATGGTTAAACCATTTGCCTCATGCTCTGAAGATCATAGGTTCATTTCCTGGCTGTGTCAGTGGGTTCATGGGTGCTATTTATTTTTACTGATACACATGATTTTTGTGAAGCTCCTGGCATGCAGCTAGCCATTATAGTGAGAGAGACAGCGCCATTTAAGTTATAACTCAAGTGTCATTACGTCAATCTCAGTTTTAACTTTAATCAGTCAGAAGTATGTCCATAGAAGTAATAAACTTAATACAAAAGAGCTTTCAAATTATGGTTAGTCATTTCTATCTGTACATAATACTTCTTTTTAAACAGACTCAGGTCTGTAAGTTAAAGCAGAGCTTTGGCTAGCAAAGCTAATCTAATGGTCATGAGGTAAATATGTTCAAACCCCCATCAAGATATGATCTGCCTGGTCTCCTAAACTGACCCTGCTTTGAAGAAATACCATGAAATGCCCTGAGAAAAAAAAAAAGCAGTCCAGAATTGAGCACAGCAATCATCATGTGCTGACTGGTCTAATAATTTGGGGCTAGCAACATATATCCAATATCAGTGCCCAAAATTATGTGATGTCTCCACAATGTTTGTTTGTTTTCACCGGCTGTAAACCCAGTGGAAAAACCTGGTTGTTCGTCCATTTCTGGACTTCGGCTTTGTTCCAGGACCTGAGTTTTGCGTGTGCATCCATTTTTCAAATCTTGCTTTTTTTAATGCAGACTTGGTTCCTTGCTTATCGGGCAAATGCAGTCCGACTTTGAAAGAAGCACCCCAATCAGTCAATTCTTACTACAAACTTGTTTGAAAGGCAGTGGGTCTATTCTGGTTTTCCAACTCACCCCAATGGGGTCTTGTAAACCACACAGGGATATCTCCACAGTGAATCCACTGCTGTCTTTGAGAACATATTGAGTGATGAGGCTCTCTCGGGATGCAACTCTCATACCACTGTTTGAAACCGTCACAGCAGTTTACTCTTCTAATAAACAGTCCGCAGCAGAAATTGTGTGCTTTCTCCTCCACACTTAACCCACTGCTGTCTTTTGGGAATATTGTGTGGCGAGGCCCCAATCTCTTTCTGGGTGCAACACAAATTCTAACAATCATCACTTCCAAACCAATAAAACTCAGATTAAACAGTACTGTGCCAATACACTGAATAGCTAGCTGATAAAGCTTATTTATTTGCCCATTTGTTAGCTGATGTAGCTTATTTATTTGCCCATTTGTTAGCTGATATAGCTTATTTATTTGCCCATTTGTTAGCTGATATAGCTGATTTATTTGACCATTTGTTAGCTGATATAGCTTATTTATTTGCCCATTTGTTAGCTGATATAGCTGATTTATTTGCTCATTTGTTAGCTGATATAGCTGATTTATTTGCCCATTTGTTAGCTGATATAGCTGATTTATTTACCCATTTGTTAGCTGATATAGCTGATTTATTTGCACACTTGTCAATCTTCTTGAAAGTATAGTCTCATGTGCTGAAGTGAGTGGACATTACTGTCTAATATGTCATCATCAATAACAATGGTTGCATTTGTCGGAGGTCAACATTAGGCCTGTGATTTATCTGATCTTCTATAACTACTGCTGTTATTCACATACATGAGGTAATAATATGAAATTATCATCATCATTATTCAATTACTCACCAGTAATGATCATCTCCCATAGAGTTGACTAAAATGTTTTAAAGCGTATTTTGGCCGTTTCTTCTTCATTGCCCTCAAGAACACTTGAAAAGAAAATTTAAAACATATCCTTGCTAGAGTGTAGCAGAGAAGTTTACAAGTAAAACATAATCAGACTAAAGCAATAAAACTCCTGTAGTACACATTTTAAAATAATGAAATACAATCTTTCTCTAAAGTTGATACCCTCTGATAATTAACAATGTGTGAGCCATGGTCATTCGATTATTGGATAGAAATGTCACATCAAATATATGATGTTTTATCTCCGAGATGTTGCTATCTGGTCTACTGATAGAAGAGGAGGAAACTGCATTGATAGGCTGATGTTTACAATATTAAATGAAATGACTACATCTCTGCTGACACCAATTATTACTGCTTACCATTGGGCATAAATTGTGAGAGAAGATATGATGATAAACATTTCAAGACTTACTTCTAGTTGCATGCAAACATATTGTCTAAAAATACAATAAAAACAGAGTGGTGAAATACGGCACTGGTGCATTTAGGGTCCAACAATGACTGTGGTCAAAGATCTAAACTGTTATTTCAGCCATTCACTGTGTTCTGTGTCAAACAAGGACCCTTACTACAACAAATGAGAGGAAAATAGTAACACAGATGAGATTTCTTAGAACTTCCTTACTATAACTAATGAGAGGAAAATAGTAACACAGATGAGATGTCTTAAGAGAACTTCCTTACTATAACTAATGAGAGGAAAATAGTAACACAGACGAGATGTCTTAGGAGAACTTCCTTACTATAACTAATGAGAGGAAAATAGTAACACAGACGAGATGTCTTAGGAGAACTTCCAAAGTGAAAAAAAGACATAAAATTAAAAATGAAGAATTTAAAATCAGCCATCAAATTTATGAACCCACTGACCACCATGATCGTAGGTTATGTGATCGGCTGACGGTTATGTCTAGCCAACATGGTCAAATCCTCGGACCACCATGATCGTAGGTTATGGGATCGGCTGACGGTTATGTCTAGCTATCACGATCAAACCCTCTGACCACTATGATCGTAGGTTATGGGATCGGCTGACGGTTATGTCTAGCCAACACGATCAAACCCTCTGACCACCATGATCGTAGGTTATGTGATCGTCTGACGGTTATGTCTAGCTATCACGATCAAACCCTCTGACCACCATGATCGTAGGTTATGTGATCGGCTGACGGTTATGTCTAGCCAACATGATCAAACCCTCTGACCACCATGATCGTAGGTTATGTGATCGGCTGACGGTTGTGTCTAGCTATCATGGTAAAACCATCTGACCACCATGATCGTAGGTTATGTGATCGGCTGACGGTTATGTCTAGCTATCACGAACAAACCCTCTGACCACCATGATCGTAGGTTATGTGATCGGCTGACGGTTATGTCTAGTTATCATGATCAAACCCTCTGACCACTATGATCGTAGGTTATGTGATCGGCTGATGGTTATGTCTAGCTATCACGATCAAACCCTCTGACCACCATGATCGTAGGTTATGTGATCGGCTGACAGTTATGTCTAGCTATCACGATCAAACCCTCTGACCACTATGATCGTAGGTTATGTGATCGGCTGACGGTTATGTCTAGCTATCATGGTCAAACCCTCTGACCACCATGATCGTAGGTTATGTGATCGGCTGACGGTTATGTCTAGCTATCACGATCAAACCCTCTGACCACCATGATCGTAGGTTATGTGATCGGCTGACGGTTATGTCTAGCTATCATGATCAAACCCTCTGACCACTATGATCGTAGGTTATGTGATCGGCTGATGGTTATGTCTAGCTATCACGATCAAACCCTCTGACCACCATGATCGTAGGTTATGTGATCGGCTGACAGTTATGTCTAGCTATCACGATCAAACCCTCTGACCACTATGATCGTAGGTTATGTGATCGGCTGACGGTTATGTCTAGCTATCATGGTCAAACCCTCTGACCACCATGATCGTAGGTTATGTGATCGGCTGACGGTTATGTCTAGCTATCACGATCAAACCCTCTGACCACTATGATCGTAGGTTATGTGATCGGCTGACGGTTATGTCTAGCTATCACGATCAAACCCTCTGAGCACTATGATCGTAGGTTATGGGATCGACTGACGGTTATGTCTAGCTATCACGATCAAACCCTCTGACCACTATGATCGTAGGTTATGGGATCGACTGACGGTTATGTCTAGCTATCACGATCAAACCCTCTGACCACCATGATCGTAGGTTATGTGATCGGCTGACGGTTATGTCTAGCCAACATGATCAAACCCTCTGACCACCATGATCGTAGGTTATGTGATCGGCTGATGGTTGTGTCTAGCCAACATGGTCAAACCCTCTGACCACCATGATCTTAGGTTATGTGATCGGCTGACGGTTATGTCTAGCTATCACGATCAAACCCTCTGCGATTATAAAGCTGGATGCTGGCCATTATGTTAAAACTGGATTTTTGCGATGTTGTTGAAGCTGTTAGTTATTTCATGTCTCGATGTTTCTTTAAGGGAAGCAATTTGATAGTGCTTAAAGTAAATTTGCCATGCATTTCTTTGGTGAGCTCCCATGTTGATGACACATTAGGCAGATGTTTCAAAATGGTGGCTGATCATTAGAGCCACATGGTGGACCAGTTTACTGAAAATCTATGATGCTATAGGATATTGTCCTAACTGTTTTAAATCACAGAGTGAAGATGAAGATATTTCTGAATAGTCTCATGGCTGTGACTTTGATAATTCTCCCGAACTGCCATTAAAAACTTTGTCAAAACTGGAAGATGATATTTGGCTTGCAGCAGTGGTGTGGCAGTCGGAGGCATGTGTGTTATGTTACAATAGTTGTGCAGACTGTTTCATGTATGTGCTTCAGGTGTGTATTGTTAGATGCATCTGTTAGTGCAGACTGTTTCATGCATGTCCTTCAGGTGTGTATTGTTAGATGCATCTGTTAGTGCAGACTGTTTCATGCATGTCCTTCAGGTGTGTATTGTTAGATGCATCTGTTAGTGCAGACTGTTTCATGCATGTGCTTCAGGTGTGTATTGTTAGATGCATCTGTTAGTGCAGACTGTTTCATGTATGTGCTTCAGGTGTGTATTGTTAGATGCATCTGTTAGTGCAGACTGTTTCAGGTATGTGCTTCAGGTGTGTATTGTTAGATGCATCTGTTAGTGCAGACTGTTTCATGTATGTGCTTCAGGTGTGTATTGTTAGATGCATCTGTTAGTGTAGACTGTTTCATGTATGTGCTTCAGGTGTGTATTGTTAGATGCATCTGTTAGTGTAGACTGTTTCATGTATGTGCTTCAGGTGTGAATTGTTAGATGCATCTGTTAGTGTAGACTGTTTCATGCATGTGCTTCAGGTGTGTATTGTTAGATGCATCTGTTAGTGTAGACTGTTTCATGTATGTGCTTCAGGTGTGAATTGTTAGATGCATCTGTTAGTGTAGACTGTTTCATGGATGTGCTTCAGGTGTGTATTGTTAGATGCATCTAACAGCATCTTGATGCAAACAGCCACTGAATTTGCAGAATTTATATGCCAGTTAGGTAAAGCTTTCATCCAGTTATATAAGAGTTAAGAACCCACTCACACACCAGTTATATTGGGCAAATAGTACTAGACCTACATTTTATAAACCAGTCGGCTACTGTGGGTGATGTGGTTAACATCCCATAATGTTGCAATCACTTTCAAAGAGTTGTGGAACAAATAGTTATCTGAGATAAAGTTTCCCATGATGTTGTAATAACAATCAGAGAGTTTTGGAACAAATAGTTGTCTGAGATAAAGTTTCCCATGATGTTGTAATAACAATCAGAGAGTTTTGGAACAAATAGTTGACTGAGATAAAGTTTCCCATAATGTTTGCAATAACAACCATAGAGTTATGGAACAAATAGTTGTCTGAGATAAAGTTTCCCATGATGTTGTAATAACAATCAGAGAGTTATGGAACAAATAGTTGTCTGAGATAAAGTTTCCCATAATGTTTGCAATAACAATCAGAGAGTTTTGGAACAAATAGTTGTCTGAGATAAAGTTTCCCATGATGTTGTAATAACAATCAGAGAGTTTTGGAACAAATAGTTGTCTGAGATAAAATTTCCCATAATGTTTGCAAACATTATCAGAGAGTTATGGAACAAACAGCTGACACAGTGTTAAAATTTCTCCTTGTCTCTGCCTTGTTTGGAGCCAAGATCAGCTTTCATGCATGGCTCTCCAATCCCTTTTCATTCAATATTTTTGGTAAAGTTAATTTCCCAATAATGTTTGTGGAACAAACAGCTGTCTCAGTTGAAGCTTCCCATAATGTTTGCAATCTCTGTCAGACAGTTATGGAACAAATAGCTGTCTATGTTTATAATGTTTGTGGAACAAACAGCTGTCTCAGTTGAAGCTTCCCATAATGTTTGCAATCTCTGTCAGACAGTTATGGAACAAATAGCTGTCTATGTTTAAGTTTCCCCTTAATGTTTGCAATAACTATCAAAGAGTTTTGTAACAAACAGCTGTCTCAATTGAACTTTCCCATAATTTTTGCAGTAACAATCAGAGAGTTGTGGAACAAACAGCTGTCTATGTTAAAGTTTCCCCACAATTTTTGCAATAACTATCAGAGTTGTGGAACAAATATCTGTCTGTGTTAAAAGTTTCCCGTAATGTTTTGCAATAACTACCAGAGAGTTATGGATGTTATGATATGTTAAAACAATCGACGTCTTGGCACACTGGGCATTTCCATGCATGCTCAATCCTCCAATGCAGCAGCCACTCTAAGGTACCTCTACTGATTGTTTCCATGGCAAGCTGGGTATAGTTCCTCCTGTCTTTATCTCAAAGATGGCATAGATGTGCTTCATGGCAAGCTGGTTATAATATCTCCTGTCTTTATCTTAAAGATGGCATAGATGTGCTTCATGGCAAGCTGGTTATAATATCTCCTGTTTTTATCTTAAAGATGGCATAGACATGCTTCATGGCAAGCTGGTTATAATATCTCCTGTCTTTATCTTAAAGATGGCATAGACGTGCTTCATGACAAGCTGGTTATAGTTCCTCCTGTCTTTATCTTAAAGATGGCATAGACGTGCTTCATGGCAAGCTGGTTATAGGATCTCTTGTCTTTATCTTAAAGATGGCATAGATGTGCTTCATGGCAAGCTGGTTATAATATCTCCTGTTTTTATCTTAAAGATGGCATAGATGTGCTTCATGGCAAGCTGGTTATAGGATCTCCTGTCTTTATCTTAAAGATGGCATAGATGTGCTTCATGGCAAGCTGGTTATAATATCTCCTGTCTTTATCTTAAAGATGGCATAGATGTGCTTCATGGCAAGCTGGTTATAATATCTCCTGTCTTTATCTTAAAGATGGCATAGATGTGCTTCATGGCAAGCTGGTTATAATATCTCCTGTCTTTATCTTAAAGATGGCATAGATGTGCTTCATGGCAAGCTGGTTATAATATCTCCTGTTTTTATCTTAAAGATGGCATAGACATGCTTCATGGCAAGCTGGTTATAATATCTCCTGTCTTTATCTTAAAGATGGCATAGACGTGCTTCATGGCAAGCTGGTTATAGTTTCTCCTGTCTTTATCTTAAAGATGGCATAGACGTGCTTCATGACAAGCTGGGTATAGTTTCTCCTGTCTTTATCTTAAAAATGGCATAGACGTGCTTCATGACAAGCTGGTTATAGTTTCTCCTGTCTTTATCTTAAAGATGGCATAGACCTGCTTCATGGCAAGCTGGTTATAGTTCCTCCTGTCTTTATCTTAAAGATGGCATAGACGTGCTTCATGGCAAGCTGGTTATAATATCTCCTGTCTTTATCTTAAAGATGGCATAGAAGTGCTTCATGACAAGCTGGTTATAGTTTCTCCTGTCTTTATCTTAAAGATGGCATAGACGTGCTTCATGGCATGCTGGTTATAGTTCCTCCTGTCTTTATCTTGAAGATGGCATAGACGTGCTTCATGGCAAGCTGGTTATAGTTTCTCCTGTCTTTATCTTAAAGATGGCATAGACGTGCTTCATGACAAGCTGGTTATAATATCTCCTGTCTTTATCTTAAAGATGGCATAGACGTGCTTCATGGCAAGCTGGTTATAATATCTCCTGTCTTTATCTTAAAGATGGCATAGATGTGCTTCATGGCAAGCTGGTTATAATATCTCCTGTCTTTATCTTAAAGATGGCATAGACGTGCTTCATGGCAAGCTGGTTATAGGATCTCCTGTCATTATCTTACAGATGGCATAGACGTGCTTCACGGCAAGCTGGTTATAGTATCTCCTGTCTTCATTTTTAAAATGGCAGACGTGCTTCTACAAGGTGACAGTAAGAGATTGGGTTTTTTTTTTTGTAAATAACATATTGGGTTAAAAAGGCCCAAATATCGCAGCCTAGCTGTAAACAACATAATATGCCAACTGTCCTTTTAAGGACAATGATAGAAGAAGTGATGCAAGTTATAATCTTTTTTCTTAGTTTTGAAACAAGAAAGTGCAGAAGTCCCTTGACAACAAAGTGATGGCGAGGGGGGAAAAGTAACAATGGTTGTGTAAAAAAAAAAAAAATAAAACAAGCACCTAATCTGGCATCTATGTTTTTTAAAATATATATTCCTAACTAAAAAAATATAACCTTGCTATACGCAATTCGTAATAAATCATATATGATTATATAGTTTGTTGTTTGCATTGGGGTTCTGATATAGCAATAAATTATTATCTTATATATGCTGGTGGAATGTAGATAACAAAAAATTTCTTCAAATTTTTTTTTAATTTGACTATTAATAATACTTTTGACCCAGAAATAATGAGTTGTAAAGTGCCCCCCCCCCCCCCCTAAAAAAAAAACAACTTTAGCTTGGTTCTATGGATATCCCAACCCTTCCGCATTGATTCCATGATAGATATGGTTAATCTGAGAAATGTGTGCCGGTGCCTTTTCTGCCCACCCCAAGCGTAAACTCGGACCACTGTACCACAGTCCACTGTAACTACAGCAACATTGTATCTATGTGTTTATGATAAGACTCCTCTACTCTTCAAGTCTAACCATGGCAAACTTATTAAATAAAGAAAGTAGGCTACTCAGTAGTGGGTAGTTAAGTAAGTAGAGGGCTCTCGATCAGAACTGTTCTGTTTTATAAATTATTAATCCCCAATTTATCTTTCTTATCCACCCTAACTTTTCGACCAATTAAATTTAGCCCTAGTAGTGGTGAATGAGGGGAATGTGCCCAAACAGGTGTTTTGATGTGCAAAATGTCAAGAATGTAGAGAGATTGATGGGTTGTTTTTTTAAAGTCAGGCCCAACTTGCATGGTCAATCAATGTACTGCATGCACTGCTCACTCATTTCATTTTTTAATGCGATACGATCGTACGCGGCCCGCCGCACTCATCAATGTGATCTTCGCTACGACCAAGCTACACTCGGGTATGAGTTAACGGGGGACTAAAAGGAGTAGGAAAGGTTAGTTTAGGTCATCTGAACATAGATTTATGTACGTCCTGCACGCAGTGTAGAAAATTTATCACTGAAAGAAAATTCACAAAACACTCACCGTTCTCGTAACGTTCCAAGTTAAACGGGGTCTACACGGACTCCAGCAGGGACATTGGCACAGCATGACCCTTGACCTAGTTTACATTTTGATGAAATTTAAAGGATTTACTGATCGAATTCTTGTACAGTTTGGCTGACTAAGAGATAAATGTGGTTTCCACCCGGGGTGTGAGTTTCAGATGTAAATATGACGTACAGATGGAGATTGAGATCGCTCCGATTTTTGTGTGGCGTGTCCCCAAACCGGTGACGTCATAGTGTGACGACATCATGGGGGGAATGGACGGGGGAGCCGAGAACAGACAGAAGGTTGTCGAGGGCCCACCACACTCCAGGGTACACACTACACAGCAGTGACCCCCGCACGTCTCTGTGACCTGTGTTGAGGGACTACCTGGTCCAGCACCCAAGTACAGTGGGTCTTCAAGTAAAGCGTTTATGTCATTTAGGAATGACAAGTTTGGGTTCTTGTACTTTATAAAAATATAAATAAAATATAATCAGTATAACTTTATATTGCTCTGTCTGATTATCAGTATCATTCATATGACAAAACTATACCATACACAGTATAACTTCGATAACAGTAAATCAGTTATTTAATTTTTTTTTTAATGTTCCAAGTCCTTATATTTATATTAGAAAAAATAATTGTATATTATAGTTTGCAGCCACATGTACACAAAATTGTTAATCCTCGAATCAGCCATGTGCACATGTGGATTGGCACCTGAGACAACAGATCACGTCCTCCAAGACTGTTCCCATATCAAGGCAAAACTTTTGGCCAAGAGAAATATTGGTGCAAGTCAAACTTTATGGGTCGCTGAGTGAATTACACAAGACAGTGAAATTCATACTAGAGACAACATTGTGGATACAGATAGTCGATTTCTAGCAAACGAAAGAAGGAGATATTATATTTTCATTTATGATCATCAAAATGATGGCTGGTTCACAACTGTAGTACAATATTTAATACTAAATTATGCATTTTACAGTGAAACTTAACTCTTTCAGGCCCAGGAATTTTAACACTTGGCCCACATTAATTTCCCTTTACAAAAATGGCAGAGGCGGTGGTGTAAAAAAAGGCAGTAGATAATGTAATTTCTCTTCTGTCCCATTCACAGAATCAGATGCAAGATAAATTAAATTGATGATGCGAGATCACATCAGCTAGGTCTGAAAATCCATAAAGGAAAGACAAAGATAATTAGAATAAATCATGAAAATAGTAATGTGGTTTCTCTTAATTGCACCCCACTCCAAGACATGGCGTTGTGCACCTATTTAGGGCAGTAATGTAGATAAAATAAGAATACAAAAAGCTAGAGGAGCATTCATAGCACTAGGGGATTTGTGGAGATTAAAAGAAATACTAAACTTAAAATTTGTAATTAGTTAAATCAGTATGGGGCGGAAACATGGAGAACAACTAAGGCAATTACTAATAAACTACAGACATTAATTAAACAGTGCCTGTGCAGAACAGAGAGAATTAAATGGTATGATAGAATCACTAATGTAGAGCTTTGGGAGATAACTAAGCAAGCTCGAGTAGACCAAGAGGTAAAGAAAAGATGCTGGCAATAGATAGGACACACATTGAGAAAACCAGAGAACTATATAACTAGAATGTCTTTGTATTGCAACCCACAGGGGCATAGGAATAAAGGAAGGCCAAAAAGCACATGGAGAAGGGAGTTGGAGAATAAAGTTAGAAAGATGGGGAGAGCTGCATGCACTAGCGAAGGATAGAACGACTTGGTGTGAGTTAGTTGAAGGCCTGTGCTCCATTGGGGGGCTAGAAAGACAGAAGAAAAATCTACACCACAATTAAGATATTAAATAGCAAATTAATTAATGCAGAATCATAATAGATATTACGTGGGGTGAATAGGATATTGTTATCTAAATTACTGCTACTATAACTCTTCCTGATGTTATCATTTTTTCCCCCAGTCCTAATGCATTAGAAATAGCACACAGAAGATCCTTATACCCCTCAACCCCCCCCCCCCACCCCACCACTTTGGTGAAGGAGCTAGGGGAAGAGAAGAGGAAGATATAGTTTAGAAAATGTGATCTACACTATAGGACCCTTCCTCATTAAAAACAAGGTGCCGGTACTCACTAAAAAGTGTCTAAAAAGGTGCTGATACTCTATTACAGTTAGGCTAAAAAAAAATGCCTCACGGAGACAAATATTTATTCCAATCCTGCAGACACTTATTTACTTTAGAAACTGAAGGTGACATACTTACATTGTTACTGTTTACTGTATTACTGTCGGGTCTTAGTCACATATGACTGGGCTATCGTATAAAGGCACTAGGAAAGAATACTAACTTTATTCCAAGAATAAAAAAATGCAACCTGAAAACGTAATATGACAGAGCAGGCCAGGTCCATAGCCTTGACTGGCAGGTGGTCTAGGTTGTAAGCACTGATAGGCAGCAGGTCCATAGCCTTGACTGGCAGGTGGTCTAGGTTGTAAGCACTGATAGGCAGCAGGTCCATAGCCTTGACTGGCAGGTGGTCTAGGTTGGAAGCACTGATAGGCAGCAGGTCCATAGCCTTGACTGGCAGGTGGTCTGGGTTGGAAGCACTGATAGGCAGCAGGTCCATAGCCTTGAATGGCAGGTGGTCTGGGTTGGAAGCACTGATAGGCAGCAGGTCCATAGCCTTGACTGGCAGGTGGTCTAGGTTGGAAGCACTGATAGGCAGCAGGTCCATAGCCTTGACTGGCAGGTGGTCTAGGTTGGAAGCACTGATAGGCAGCAGGTCCATAGCCTTGACTGGCAGGTGGTCTGGGTTGGAAGCACTGATAGGCAGTAGACAAATACACACTGCTGTTTTGATCTGGCATCTTCTCCAGCATGCTTTCTTCCAAACATATTGATGTTATCTTCCCTTTGCAATAAACAAAACAGTCAAGAGCAGGATCATGCTGCAGGAGCAATACATAGTCTGTAGAGTATTGCCCAGGCTTTGTGCTGTTGAGAGAAGCAATTATCAGCTGTCATCTGGAAATAGGAGAGTGGTAACTCTATCGTCTGGAAATATAAGAGCTGTAACACTATCCTCTAGAAATAGGAAAGGTGTAGCACTATCATCTGAAAATAGGAATGGTGTAACACTATTATCTGGAAATAGGAGAGTTGTAACACTATTATCTGGAAATAGGAGAGATGTAACACTATCATCTGGAAACAGGAGAGCTGTAACACTATCATCTAGAAATAGGAATGGTGTAACACTATCATCTGGAAATATAAGAGCTGTAACACTGTCCTCTAGAAATAGGAGAGCTGTAACACTGTCATCTAGAAATAGGAGAACTGCTACACTATTATCTAGAAATAGGAGAGCTGTAACACTATTATCTAGAAATAGGAGAGCTGTAACACTGTCATCTAGAAAAAGGAGGGCTGTAATACTATCATCTAGAAATAGGAGAGCTGTAACACTGTCATCTAGAAAAAGGAGGGCTGTAATACTATCATCTAGAAATAGGAGGGCTGTAACACTATCATCTAGAAATAGGAGGGCTGTAATACTATCATCTAGAAATAGGAGAGCTGTAACACTGTCATCTAGAAATAGGAGAGCTGTAACACTGTCATCTAGAAATAGGAGAACTGCTACACTATTATCTAGAAATAGGAGAGCTGTAACACTATTATCTAGAAATAGGAGAGCTGTAACACTGTCATCTAGAAAAAGGAGGGCTGTAATACTATCATCTAGAAATAGGAGAGCTGTAACACTGTCATCTAGAAAAAGGAGGGCTGTAATACTATCATCTAGAAATAGGAGGGCTGTAACACTATCATCTAGAAATAGGAGGGCTGTAACACTATCATCTAGAAATAGGAGGGCTGTAACACTGTCATCTAGAAATAGGAGGGCTGTAACACTATCATCTAGAAATAGGAGAGGTGTCACAACCAGCCAACTGTTTACTTATTTACTAAAAGTAATTTGCTGTTTCACACTTTAAACCAGGAATTGCACACATAAATGAAACAGTTGTAATAATGCAAATAATTGGAAAAGGCATAGTATACGTCAAAGTTATTCTCCCTCTATTTCTCCTCCTCCCTGCTGTCCCACTGCTTCTCCAACTCTCTGCTGTCACACTGCTTCTCCTCCTCTCTGCTGTCACACTGCTTCTCCTTCTCTCTGCTGTCACACTGCTTCTCCTTCTCTCTGCTACACTGCTTCTCCTTCTCTCTGCTGTCACACTGCTTCTCCTTCTCTCTGCTGTCACACTGCTTCTCCTTCTCTCTGCTGTCACACTGATACTCCTTCTCTCTGCTGTCACACTGCTTCTCCTTCTCTCTGCTACACTGCTTCTTTTTCTCTCTGCTGTCACACTGCTTCTCCTTCTCTCTGCTGTCACACTGCTTCTCCTTCTCTCTGCTGTCACACTGCTTCTCCTTCTCTCTGCTGTCACACTGCTTCTCCTTCTCTCTGCTGTCACACTGCTTCTCCTTCTCTCTGCTGTCACACTGCTTCTCCTTCTCTCTGCTGTCACACTGCTTCTCCTTCTCTCTGCTGTCACACTGCTTCTCCTTCTCTCTGCTGTCACACTGCTTCTCCTTCTCTCTGCTGTCACACTGCTTCTCCTTCTCTCTGCTGTCACACTGCTTCTCCTCCTCTCTGCTGTCACACTGTTTCTCCTTCTCTCTGCTGTCACACTGCTTCTCATTCTCTCTGCTACACTGCTTCTCCTCCTCTCTGCTGTCACACTGCGTCTCCTCCTCTCTGCTGTCACACTGCTTCTCCTTCTCATTCTGTCCCAGTGGACCATAAGCTTTCAGCCTGCTAACTTTGAGCCCTTGTCTATAGTCTTGTTCATGGCTGATGGTATTGTGCAGCTATAGTTTTCTAACCAGAAAAGAAAAATTAATAATCATGGAAATAAGATGTCCTAGAAGTGATGCAGGAGTGACCAGAAGAGATCAAATCAGGGATGAGGTCAAAAGAGAAAAGGTCGGCACAGAACCAATTCTGAATTACAAATATACCAGATCAAAAGCTTTGGCCACTTAGAGAAAATGTCTTGAGATATCATACCCTACAATGCATTCACCAATAGAGAAAAGTGGTGTAGAGCACAAGGTAGATGAAGAACAAGATGGAAATATAACATCAGAGAAACTCTTCAAGAGCATGAAATGTCTATGTTTGCCACGGCTAGATGGGCAAAAAGCAGACACTTATATCTCCCTTGACGCCTGAAGCAGTAAAAGAGGAAGTGAAGAAGAAGTGTTTTCGATGGGATGAAATAAGTAAAGGACCCTTTTCCGTACCTTCAGGCCTTATTTAGCGCTAGACCTATATTTTATAGACCAACTGGCACTCGGTAGGTGATGTAGTCAACATCACACTGTGCTGCCTTTACTTCCCAAGATTTTACCAGGTACCCATATAAGGCTGGATCGACCTGGGAGCCAAGGTCATTTTTGAAAAGTCCGACTCCGTCAGAACCTGAACCCATGATCTTTGAATCCGCACATGAGTGTCTAGCCGCTACACCATGACGGCTTTTGTGGAATGAGGTAGCCAGTCTGAAATTCTTTCATCATCTCTTACAACATGCATCGTCATTGTCAGCACCATGTACAACATATATGGTCATTGTCAGCACCTCGTACAACATGCATCGTCATTGTCAGCACCTCGTACAACATGCATCGTCATTGTCAGCACCTCGTACAGCATGCATCGTCATTGTCAGCACCTCGTACAACATATATGATCATTGTCAGGACCTTGTACAACATATATCGTCATTGTCAGGACCTTGTACAACATATATCCTCATTGTCAGCACCTCGTACAACATATATGGTCATTGTCAGCACCTCATACAACATATATGATCATTGTCAGGACCTTGTACAACATATATGGTCATTGTCAGCACCTCATACAGCATATATGGTCATTGTCAGCACCTTGTACAACATGTATGGTCATTGTCAGCACCTCGTACAACATATATGGTCATTGTCAGCACCTCGTACATCATGTATGGTCATTGTCAGCACCTCGTACAACATATATGGTCATTGTTAGCACCTCATACAACATATATGGTCATTGTCAGCACCTCATACAACATATATGGTCATTGTCAGCACCTCGTACAACATATATGGTCATTGTCCGCACCTCGTACAACGTATATGGTCATTGTCCGCACCTCGTACAACATATATGGTCATTGTCAGCACCTCATACAACATATATGGTCATTGTCCGCACCTCGTACAACATATTTGGTCATTGTCCGCACCTCATACAACATATATGGTCATTGTCAGCACCTCATACAGCATATATGGTCATTGTCAGCACCTTGTACAACATATATGGTCATTGTCAGCACCTCGTACAACATATATGGTCATTGTCAGCACCTCGTACAACATATATGGTCATTGTTAGCACCTCATACAACATATATGATCATTGTCAGGACCTTGTTCAACATATATGGTCATTGTCAGCACCTCATACAGCATATATGGTCATTGTCAGCACCTTGTACAACATGTATGGTCATTGTCAGGACCTTGTTCAACATATATGGTCATTGTCAGCACCTCATACAGCATATATGGTCATTGTCAGCACCTTGTACAACATGTATGGTCATTGTCAGCACCTCGTACAACATATATGGTCATTGTCAGCACCTCGTACATCATGTATGGTCATTGTCAGTATTTCTATCCTTTGCTTCCCTCATGTATCCCAGTAGCACACAGGCAACAGTTGGCCTCACGTTTGTAAATGATTTTTTTAACAATATCATTACATGTTAGCAAATGTTTTTATTTTTTTTATTTTCATTTAGATTTAACGTCAAACATGACTGGCCAGGAAGACGTCCTACGAGCTTTGGGGTGCATTGTTAAAATGAACATAGAAAACATTGCAGAAGACTGCTCTGCTTGTGGGATTCTGCTCAGTCCTTCTCGAGGCATTATTTTATCTCATGGGTCCATCCTGACAGAGCTTTGTCTCAAGGATAAATCTTTGTACTCATCACTGAAACATGAGCATGTCATCAAAGGATCAGATCTTCATAGTTCTAAGTTTGAGGTGTTAATTGATGACAGATGGTCGACTCGATTTGAATCAACACATCCAGCTCCTATAGCAAGAGAATCAAGTGATAATTTGTCAGAACCGGGCAGAAACACTGTAACATCAGCGTCTTTTATTCGTGTTAAATGTGTATTGCTTTATGCATTCAGAAATGCTGATTTCGCCAAGACTCTAGCAAAAATTATGCCTGACAGTAATTGGACCTTCACTACCGATTGCTCTGAAGACTCAACTTCTGAAGATAGTACATCTCTGCAACAACACGACATGACAGACATAGATGAAAATAATGTTTGCTTTAATTTGCTCAGTTACTTTTTGCTTCTGAAAATTGCACCCTTAAGTTTAAATTCTCAGAATAATTATTTGTTATCATCACTGAGACCATTGTTATTGAAGTCACACAACTGTCAAATAGGAGACTTTGCAGAAATTGTAGCCACACCATTTGGCAGTCAGAATCCCTTGTTATTTTTCAACTCCTTCAGCAGAGGTGTTGTTTGCAATGTCAGTGGCACGCAGGGATGTTGGATTTTGACTGATGCTCGTTGCATACCTGGCTCAGAAGGGGGACCACTGTTTACAGGAAATGACAACCAGACTAGGTATTGATTTGATTTATTCAACCTTTTTTGTTTTGCAGTCTCTGTCTTCTATTTTTGTTAATTTGAAAGAACTACTTATTAACTCTTTGGGCACAAAGGAACTCATCATATGTTTATTTATAACTAACTTAACTGTTCTCTGGTGCTGAAAGAGTTGAATTGAAATAACTAACTGTAACAGAGTTATAGTATCACTTTCAGTTTCATGGATTCATTTTTTGGTGACAGGGCAAACCCGTAGATGCTCTGTCACCAGAATGAAATGCATTGGTGATGATTGTTTCATCTTCACATTGATTTTAAACTTGTCATTTTTGTCCTCTCTTATGTCCTTGTGTTCCACTGTGCTATAGAGAGTCATGGAAAACACATCCTATACGATACAAATAATGTCAGGGATTAATTTGCACATATCCAAAGCACAAAGCCTGGTGAAGAGACTGCGTTATCCATGCAACATGCTATCATTCTCAGCCAGCTTTGTTAACTCCAAAGAAAAGGTAACACCAGTATGTAAATTTGGAATAGAAACATGCTGCAGAAGCTGTACCTTCTAGTAGCAATGATTCATTGGTAGCCAGCAGAGTGTTTACCTTATGAGTGTTCTTAATGCTGTCACTTATGTAGCTTGTTCATTGCCTTGTGCTCCTGATTTCTTTGGACAGTATATCTGTATAGAGCCGGACTATTTTCAAAAAGGACCTTGTCTCCCAGGTCAACCCAGCCTTGAGTGGGTACCGGGTGCAGTCCCGGGAAGTAAAGGCAACCGGCTTGATGCTAACCACATCACCCATCTTGTGCCGGTTGGTCTATAAAAATATAGGTCTAGCCCCATGTGCCCTATACTCCTAAAGGTGTGGAAAAGGGTCCTTTACTTATACCTATATAAGTCTCTCTAAAATGGAAGTAACAAAGCTCAATAAGTCAGGCCACGTCAGTCCAGTTTTAATTTCACTCAATGCAGGCTGGGAGTCAGATACTATAATGTTTCTCTTATCTGTATTACCAAGTGGCTGAAATGAGAAACTAAGTCATTGGGAACTAGCTACATCACAGTAGGTAAACCTAGTGTTGCTGTAAAGAATCTTACACAGAAAATTAACAAAGAAACAAAACTGTTTTTCTTCCTACAGCCTTGTAATGTTAATGCTTTCATATAACATGTTTGTGGAGTATATATCTAAGCAGTAATTAGACAACAGTACAGAAAGGGTGTACAACCTGGGATCTAAGAATACAAAAGTTGAGGAGCTTTTGTAATGTTTGAGAATCTGGAAGTCAATAGAAATAAAATTTTGTAACCAGCTTATTATATTTATTTTAAATGTTGAAACAGTAGTGCTGCATGGAACTGAAACTTGAAGAATAACACACACGCTCACACCAACCCACTGTCCACGACCGGCTCAAGTACACTATTTGTGACCTATAGTTGATTGCAGCCATTGAAGATCTCATACAGGAAAAATGACCTACTGTGAGTGACATTGCCACACGGTTGACATAATTCACAGATGAATTTCCATAGATTGGTGTGAAAGGCAGTGAGAGAGCAGACGCTCTGGCTGGCAGTGCGACTATCAGGAAAGGGCCCTCTATGGACAGGAGAGACATCAGCAATGCCATATGAGAGACTAAACGTGAGAATTTCACTTTCGTAGAAAAATGATTTTTCACTGAATAGACTGCATACCCTGGGTACACCAGTTAAGGCCACGAGACAGGAAAACCATGCGGAAGACCACCTGTCTTTACAATAACCAAAACAGGCTGGGAATTGTTGGCCTAAAAACACTTGGAGACATACTCAGGAGGAGATCGGAGCACTTATAGTCATGTGTGATAAAGATGAACTTTACATGAACAATGAACATTTGCATAGATTTCACTCCATCATTGATCAGATAACAGAACACTGCTCCTCTTTGTTGCACGTTGAAGTGGGGCGGCCGTCTTTTAACTGTCATTATGATGTCACCATGGTTATCTGTACCATGATGTCTTGTGCTTGTTGTTAAACTTAACAATATTGACAAATTACAAGTAAATGACATGCTTATTGCGATTTCTGACACACTTTTAAGGTTTCTATTTGAAGCCCCCTAATGGAACACTAATAATAGTTGTTTGTTGTATCTATTATTGTGCATTAAGTGGCAGGACAAAATCACAAACACTGAGGTACTGGAAAGAGCAGGTACTACAAGTCTTTTCAATGCTCAGTCTACGAAGGCTCAGGTGGCTGGGTCACACCTGGAGAATGGAGGATGGCAGAGTCCCTAAGGATATCCTTTATGGTGAATTAAAGGCAGGAAGAAGATGTCGAGGCCGACCTCTACTATGGTATAAAGATGTGTGCAAGTGGGACATGAATGATACAGGTACTGAGGTGGACTCATGGGAACAAAATGCCATGGACCACGTTGTGTGGAAATGATTTCAGAAAGGATAAGAGCTGAGCGTCTGAAAAGAAACGGATTAAACACAAATGTTTTTAACAATGGTCCTGAAATCCCATGCTATCATTGTGGAACATTTTCTTGACATGGGCGGGTCTTGCTAGTCATACTTGCCATAGCCATGGGCTGTGAGTCTCATGCCTCCTTATAGCGCAGTATAACACTATTGTCTGGAAAGACGAAAAGGAAAAGTGCCAATCATTTCTTGAGGCCTCAGAGATGTGGTTTTACAGAAGAATGCATTAAATACCTCGGACTGCTTAAAAGAGCAACTAAGAGGTTTTGAAAAAAGGCCAGAGCCTGAAGACAGCTTATCACAGGTATCAGAAGGAGACAGTCATCATTTATCGGCCATGTTATAGGAAGAGGGAAAATGGAACATTTTGTGACCACTGGAAAGATAAGTGGAAGGAGAGATAAAGGAATACAAGAAAGAAGATTCTTGACAGTCTTGTTGCATGGCACAAAGGTGTGTCAGCACACAAACTGATACATGCTGCAGGAGATTGTGGAGAGGCATGATCGCCAACGCCAGTTGGCAAGGCACCTGATGATGATGATTATGTCTGTTAGTGGCAGATACATTTTGCTGTTATTTCTTCTGTTATGATGTTTGACACTAATTCTTATAAACAAATATTTTGTGTGCAGACGTCTCTCAGGCATTATTGCTGCATCCTTGTGTTGGAAGAACAAAGAATGGATTGGGTTTTCCTTGGCATGCAGCTTAAACAGTATCTACAGTGCACTGGACTTTTATATGAAAGCAGGCAGGCTCAAACTGTGGTCAGAATCCAAAGATTGGATTGAAAGGAACCTGTTAAACGGACGCAGTACCCTTTTATCCAATACAAAAAATGCACCGATATGTAAATATGTTTTTATTCTAAACTGCCTTTGTATATATTTAGGCTAATTTTAAGTTTAGAATATAAATGATTTCACCAGCTGAGTATGGGTTAAAAAAAATTCAAATGAGTGATATCTGGATTACATCATTTTGTTGCAGGATCTGGCATCTCTGTTTGAGTTACGAGTCGATGTCACAGCACTCAGGGCATTCTCATAAAGGTTACACTTCTGCCTCATTTTCAACAGCCAACACCGATTTCCAAATTCTGATGGTACCAGTTGAGTTGAGTCAAGAATTGACATCACAGCACTTGGGGCATTCCCATGCATGCTCCATCCTCATCTTCAGCAGCCAGCGCAGAGTTCTAATACTGATGGTGCACAATCTTGTTAAAAGTCCGTCTTGCCTTTCCTCTGAGTGTAATGAGCCGGCCAGACCCTCTGGTTACACCCAGGTGCCTCCTTCTCTTCAGGCCATAATCTTTTTTTCTCAACTGATTCCGTTGCTTGTTCCCAAAGGGCTTTGACCACATCTGGTAGTCTTAGTTTCAGTTTCATAGCAAACGTATCACCCCATCTTTGCTCTGCTCCCATGCCAACGAAAAACACACCGAATGTTCATCACAGTCTCTTGTGGAGAGATTAACAAACTGCTGTCTCAGCATATCTAGCATACACACGCATTAAAGCATACGGTAGCCATCCGAAGTGCTAACACAAACAGTCCGACATTAGAAATGCAGTTCATCATTAATAGTAGCAGAAGTCACCAACAGATCAGCAGTTGCCCACGTGATTAATTTTAATCACATAGGGGCACCACCAACATTGCGACGACAGGCATCGTGCCATTTTCTGAATCTACAATTCACACCACCAGGTTGGTCACAGTTGAAAAAACATTCCAAATGAAATCCACAGCTCACAGTGTCACACCATGCAGTCAACTCAGAAGCTGGGCGATGAAACTTTATCCAGTCTACAAATGGAGCAAAAATGCATCGGCAACCGTCCAGCAGAAGCAAAAAATTTGCCTCAGCTCCAAACAAGTGAAGTAAAGGACCATATTGACACCACTGGTGCATCAGACATTTGAGGCTAGTCTTATTTTTGTGTTGACCATTTGGTTAATGATGTGCAAAAATCTGGCCTGCCATCCTTACTTCTTCTTTTGTCTCACTGTTACCAGTGTGTAGCCTAGGGTCATGACCTTTAGCATTGTCAGTCCAGTATCTACAAGAGTGTCCTATAATTGATTCCTTTTTGTGAAGTAGTGGTTGATTGATTGTTGGCTTCTTTGGCTTAGGCGTTGCGAACGCGCTTCGTAATGCCAGGGTGCCGGATTCGATCCCTGCTGCGGACGGTTTGTCTTGCACTGGTTTCAACAGTGGTACCGAGAGATGACCCCATCTAGAAAGCATTGGCAAACTACTGGACGTAAATTTGCCTAGAAAAACCACAACAGTCAGAAAGTGCTGGGGTTGGTTCTGCAAGTGGTTGATTACACCACTGTTGGCTTGCTAGGTCCTCGATTACACCACTGTTGGCTTGCTAGGTCCTCGATTACACCACTGTTGGCTTGCTAGGTCCTTGATTACACCACTGTTGGCTTGCTAGGTCCTTGATTACACCACTGTTGGCTTGCTAGGTCCTTGATTACACCACCGCTGGCTTGCTAGGTCCTTGATTACACCACTGTTGGCTTTCTAGGTCCTTGATTACACCACCGCTGGCTTGCTAGGTCCTTGATTACACCACCGTTGGCTTGCTAGGTCCTTGATTACACTACTGTTGGCTTGCTAGGTCCTCGATTACACCACTGTTGGCTTGCTAGGTCCTTGATTACACCACTGTTGGCTTGCTAGGTCCTTGATTACACCACTGTTGGCTTGCTAGGTCCTTGATTACACCACCGCTGGCTTGCTAGGTCCTTGATTACACCACTGTTGGCTTGCTAGGTCCTTGATTACACCACCGCTGGCTTGCTAGGTCCTTGATTACACCACCGTTGGCTTGCTAGATCCTTGATTACACCACTGTTGGCTTGCTAGGTCCTTGATTACACCACCGTTGGCTTGCCAGGTCCTTGATTACACCACCGTTGGCTTGCCAGGTCCTTGATTACACCACCGCTGGCTTGCTAGATCCTTGATTACACCACTGTTGGCTTGCTAGGTCCTTGATTACACCACCGCTGGCTTGCTAGGTCCTTGATTACACCACTGTTGGCTTGCTAGGTCCTTGATTACACCACTGTTGGCTTGCTAGGTCCTTGATTACACCACTGTTGGCTTGCCAGGTCCTTGATTACACCACCGCTGGCTTGCTAGGTCCTTGATTACACCACTGTTGGCTTTCTAGGTCCTTGATTACACCACCGCTGGCTTGCTAGGTCCTTGATTACACCACTGTTGGCTTGCTAGGTCCTTGATTACACCACTGTTGGCTTGCTAGGTCCTTGATTACACCACTGTTGGCTTGCTAGGTCCTTGATTACACCTCTGCTGGCTTGCTAGGTCCTTGATTACACCACCGCTGGCTTGCTAGGTCCTTGATTACACCACTGTTGGCTTGTTAGGTCCTTGATAGCACCACTGTTGGCTTGTTAGGTCCTTGATTACACCACTGCTGGCTTGCTAGGTCCTTGATTACACCGGTGTTGGCTTGCTAGGTTTTTGATTACACCACCGCTGGCTTGCTAGGTCCATCGCATGGCAGTACAAGAAAATCTTACCTGATTGATCCCAGGCGATCCATTGCCCCATTAGCATGAAACTTTACAACTTCAGTTTTCTGGCGTGCACCACAAGGAGGTTGGGTTGATCCGGATATGCTCTATGGGTCATTGGCAGGTTACTTAATTTTACTTTTCACCTCTCTGAATAGAAGCTAAACAATCTTAACAACGCTGACTGTAGTGCCAAGCACTTGAGCACACCCTTGCATGCCTTTACTTGCCAGGACAGTACCTGGTATCCACCTTAGGCTTGGTTGAACTGGGAGCTAAGAAAAATTTTGAAAATCATCTTCTTCTTGTACTTTGCATTTACCGGCTTAAACGCTAGCCTAAAGTTCTGGTTGTTTGACCACTCCTGAACTTTAGTCTTGTTCTAGAACTAGAATTTTGCATGCACATCTGTTTTACAGTTCTGACTTATTTGTCTGTAAACTGTTGACACCTAACTTCTCAGGCAGATGCACTCTGACTTATTTGTCTGTAAACTGTTGACACCTCACTTCTCAGGCAGATGCACTCTGACTTGGAGAGTAAACCGTATTTATGACATGATTTTTAGTGTGGCAGTGCGTCTTTGTTTTTCTCTCACAGGAAGGTCCCAGAACCCACTCAGGGAATTTTGAAAATAATCTACATACACTGTACTTCGTGAATTACATCATATATGATGATGGATACACAAAAACAAGGTATGCACACACAATCTTACAGGAAAATTTAAAAAACACAACTGTATAAAATATAATCAAGAATTTAGTCTGCCTTAACAATAAAAATCAACAATTCCCCTCCTTTGTAAGCAGATGGAATTTATCGTAAATTTGAAGTTATTCTGGTAAGTCACGTGACTACGGTGAGCTTCTGGCGGCCATGAAACAGAGATTTATCGAAGAAACTATTCTCATTTCAGTTGAATTTATTAAGTTTTGTGCTTTAGTTTATGTTGATGTAACTCTGTAGTAACGCACCTGATGAGATACAGCGAAATTGTGCAATGTATTGTTTGTATCCGCATTATTTAAATATAAACATTTGTTTCTGACGTACCCAGAAAAAAGGGGTTATCATTTATCCAGTTTAATTTGTAAATATCCAGCATTTCAGTAATTCTCTTTGTAAAACATGGCTATTTTTAATTTTTAGATGTCAGGAAGAGATCGTTGTTGTCATCCACTGTGGCAGTACGGGTTGGAAGCACATGGGGCTCAGGAATCATCGTTGACCGAGACAAAGGAATCATTTTAACATGTGGTCATGTTGTCAAAGATTCACACAGCTTTGATGGTGAGTGTCATTCTTTTTCTTCTGTTTCTTTGTTCACTGGCTGTAAGCTGCAGCGGAAAGTCCTGGTTGTTCGTCCATTTGAACTTTGGCTTTATGCTAGGGCCTGAGTTTTGAATGTACATTCGTTTTACTGACTTATATGTCCTTGCCGCTTGGGCAGATGCACTCTGACTTGGCTCCCAATTAGACGACTCCTACGACATGCTTGTTGGAGAGGCAGTGGCTTTATTCTTGTTTTCCCCCACAATGGGAACCCACACGAGGAGTGTCATTGTTTTTTTGTTTTTTTTAAATGAGTCTCAGAAGTGGTGAACCAAATGAGGTGATGTAGTCTTCCTGGGACAAGGTTCCCAACTGGGGACCTTGCGATTGTAGATAGGGTGATGTAGTCTTCCTGGAACAAGGTTCCCAACTGGGGACCTTGCGATTGTAGATAGGGTGATGAAGTCTTCCTGGGACAAGGTTCCCAACTGGGGACCTTGCGATTGTAGATAGGGTGATGTAGTCTTCCTGGGACAAGGTTCCCAACTGGTGACCTTGTGATTGTAGATAGGGTCTATGTTTCCTTCACAGTGGATCTGCCTGAGAAGTAAGAAACCAACAGATCACAGATAATCCAGATCCACAAAATAGATGTGTATGCAACACTCAGGTCGTAGAATAAGACAAATTCCAGATGTGGACAAACAGTCAGGACTTTCTGCCAGACTTTACAGCCAGTGAACTTGAAAGAAGAAGTTTCATCATTTTAATATGCGGTCATCTGTCAGTGATTCACTCAGCTTTGATAGTGAGTTCATTTCTACACAGATGGCTGTTTGAGTGAGTGATTAATAAATGCGTTTAACAGTTTTATGATCCTTAAGCATTATGGTTATATTTCTGTGGTGGCAGATTTGTGTGTGTGTGCTGCTTTTATGGTTTTAAAACATAGTATGTGTCGCATTGTGAATTTGATTGCGGCCTGACTGTGTAATATTTCCAAAGACACACAGTGGATACACTGAGCCAGTCGTCATTGTGGAGACAGCACTCAATTAATTTATTTATTTGTTTTATACAGGCTTTTGACTGTGATGATGTAAAATGTCCATTTAAGTTTAATTCAGTACATTCATATAAGGGTGATTGTTTGAATTTTATTTTCAGTACAATATATTTTTTCAAGTGCGTTTTTTTTCCCAGTACATTGTTGTATTTTTCTTGTCAGTACATTGTTGTATTTTTCTTTTCAGGACCTTGTATTTTTCTTTTCAGAACATAGTTTGTTTTGAGTACATTGTTGTATTTTTCCCCAGAACAAAGCTTGTTTTTTTTTCCCAGTACATTATTGTCTTTTTAGTACATTGTTGAATTTTTCAGTCTTCTTTTTCTTCTTCCTTACATCCTCTTTTACCACTTCGGTCCTGTTTCATGCTCTTCTGTCTGCTTCGACCATAGACACGTCGTGGTGTTGTAGAGTTTCTCTGATGTTATCTTCCCATCTTGTTCTTGATCTACCTTTTGCTCGAGGTCCCTTTCCTCTTTTGATATATGCCTTGTATGGTATAGCATCAGAAGGCATTCTCTCCAACTGGGGAAACCATTTTATTTGCTGGCCTTGTATGTAATTTAAAATTGGTTCTGTGCCGACTATATCCTGTATGACCTTATTCCTGATTTTATCTCTTCTGGTCACTCCTGCAGTCTTTCTCAAACACCTCATTTCCATGGTTACTAAGTTTCTTTTATTCTTCTTCTTCTTCTTTGCGTTCACCAGCTGTACACTCTGGCGGAAAGTTCTGGTTGCTCGTCCATTACTGAACTGCAGTCCTGCTCCAGAACCTGAGTGTTGTGTGTGCATCAGTTTTACAGATCTCATTCTCTTGAATACAGACTGTTGGTTCCTTGCCTCTCTGGCAGATGCACTCTGACTTCAAAGGAAGCTCCCCAATTAGTAGACTCTTACGACATGCTTTTGGGGAGGCAGTGGGTCTATTCTTGTTTTCCCCACAATGGGGACCCGGAACCCACACGGGTGTGTTTCTTTTATGTTTTGTTTGAGTGATCACATCTGGCACTAGTATGAGATGTTTCTTTGTGCTGATTGGGATTTCCTTATGCTGTACCTTGTTATATTTTTCTTTTCAGTACATTGCTGTACGGCAGCAAAATGTAATGTTTATCAAAAAAGGCTCTAAAAGAGGTTTATGAAATCAGAAAATCTATTAAAAGAATAAAGATAAAAGACCAAAGTTTAAAACAAGTTCAACGCTTGAGATACTTGGGGAGCATCTTTATTTCTGATGGCAGAATAGACAGAAACAAGAATCCATTAAGCCAACAATGTCACATATCAACTGACACCAATTTTGAAACACCCGGCTATCCCAGTAGAGATAGAAAGAAATTGTAAATGCAGTCTTCATACCAACCTTGTGCTATCAGTGTCAGACCTGGACATTGGCTAAAGGACATGAAAGAAAACTAACCACCTGCGAAATGAGATGTTTGAGAAAGGCTGTGAACAAAACTAGAAGAGATCTTGTGAGAAACAAAGAAATTACAAAAACTATTCGAACACTGCCTATAATTAAATTCAATTGAAAAACCAACAAAGTAATGGTTTGGCCATTTAGTGAGAATGAATCCAAGGATGCCAGCATACAACATGAAAGTAGAAACATCAAAATGTTGGGGACAACCAAGAAGATGATGGACTGAAGGAGAGTCGCAGTTATCATAAAACCACAGCATAGTGTGCAACCGAGCGTGCCCTGGTTCAGAAAGTGATCATTTGCTAACTTATGATGCCTAGCGACACAATGCAGAAAATGGACAAAGGAAGTTGTATTTTTCTTTTAGGTAGATTGTTGTATTTTTCCTTTCAATACGTTGTTTTATTTTTGTTTTATTTTTCTTGTCAGTACCTTTTTGTAATATTACTTCTCAGTACATTTTGGTAAATTTATTGTCAGTACACTGTTGTCTGTTTCTTGTTTCAGTACCTTGTTTATTTTGTTTTTAATTTAGTACGTTGATGTATTTTTATTTTCAGTACACTGTCTTGTTTCTTTTTTATACATTGTTGTAGTTTTCTTTTCAGTACATTGTTGTAATTTTATTTTCAGTAGATTTATTTTATTTTTCAATATTTGTTTTCACTACATTTGTTTAAATCGTCAGTACACTATTTTATTTTCATTGCCCCCCCCCCCCCCCCCTCCCCCCTTCCCCGTTTTTACAGTACAGATCAAACCTTTCCAAGGCTCACCTCGGTACAAGGCTACACTAGTCTACAGCAGCTCTGGCACTTTTCAGAAACCTTATGATATCGCCATTTTGAAATGTCCACAAGCTGTTCACAGTTGTCCCGTCTACAGAGAGCCTAGGATATGCAGTCCTAAACTTGGTTGGTTATCTATAATTTGTTTTTATTTGTTAGTTGATCATATTATTTTGTGATTGATTCTAAATGGAACATTAGAGTGGAAGAGAGACAGGGAAGATCAAAGGAGAAGATGCTGGACAGTTTGACGTCATGGCATGATGGGACATTTATGTACATATTTATTAAGATTTGTTCCCTCTGACTTTCTATCATACTTTTCTACAAACGTGTTCACATCTGCTGTTAATAATTTAGAATTTTCTTTTTCTCAAAGCCTGTGTCATGTGGCATTTGTCAACACCATTGCCCTTCTATGTTTAACACACACAACACACAAAAACAGCAACAAAAAACATAAAAGGATCCTTTTTTTTACAACAGTTTCACATCAGGCATATGATGCTAGGCTCATATTTGTATAGACCTTGTTGGGTGATATGGTCAGCTTCCCACCAGCTGCCTTTACTTTCCAGGACATTGCCTGGTACCCAATTTTAGCTGGTACCTCCCCTCCCCCCCCCCCCCCCCCCCCACTCAAAGTATTCAGTATCAGCACTTTTCTTTGAAGCTTCATTTTGTCAGCACACTGTAATAGACATTGTGTGGTGAGTGCCAACACTATTTTATGAGACTTTGTGGTCAGTACTGGCACCTTTTTACCTTAGGAAAAACCCCAGCTTGTACCCATTTATTTTAAAGAACTAAGGAAGCGAGGACCTCCACAAGAAATCCTATAAAAAAAACTTTGTGAGAGGACCTTGTTGCCAGTGTGGATAAGGCGATTTTCTAAAGCGAGGCGGGTAGTATGATCTCCGATATCGACAAGAAGACACTCAAACCAATCCCTCTCCATTTTAATAGCCCTGACCACAGCGGTAAAGATGACATATCTGTCACAGCATTAAAATCATGCTCTGGCGATCATACTACCCGCCTCGCTTTGGAAAGTTGCCTTATCTACAGCCTTGGCGTTCTTAGTCCAAATGGTATCAATATCCAACATACCTTCATCTAGATAGTTCTAATCTTATCACATTTTAAATGTTAATTCTTTTATTTTATTTCATATTATTACTTTATTATATTTTTTAGCAGTATCATTTATGTATCATTAATACTTGGATTTCTTTTATTCCCAGTATTGTGACTATATTTTTTAGCCATGGTTTATTTTATTTCATTTCATTTATTCCGCATCACATTTTTATAAAACGTAGCTCACGTAACCCCTTAGAGATCTACCTACATACTCTCTATTCCTCATTTGTGTAGTTCACTTATGTTTGAAAAAGGCTGCCCGGCCGAAACGTTACGTTGTGTTGTTTTGTGCACGTTTTCCTCTTTCCCATTTTGTTGAGCTTTTTAGTCAAATTTCTCTGGAATTCCTTGGTGATCCTCTGCTTGTTTCGCCTCAGGATGTGTCCAATATTGTGCCATCATCTTTGTCATATCACTGTTGTCAGCAGTGGTTGCACAGACGTTTCTCTTTCTCTTCTCTTCACCTCTCTTGAATATACATTTACTTTCAGCAAACCTAATTCGTTGCCTTTTATGACATGCTTGTTAGAGGCAGTGGGTAAATTAATCCCCTCCCCTTTGCCACAAAATATTGCTCAAGAACTTGCATGGGGATGTGATTCTGTTCAGGTTTAAACACATCATTAATTCATCTTCAAAACATTGTACACTGTTAATGAAATACAGTCTGTAGTAAGAAAGTGGTGTCCTTGTACAGTGTGTTTGCTTTATTTGTTTTGCTGCCAGGTGAGAGGGTTTTTGTTGTTGGCCATGCCTTGTTCAGCACAGAGCTTGACCTGCAGCCATCACTGTGTGCAGGAGTCATTGCCAAGGTCGTAACATTTAAAGGCCAGTCTGTGATGATACAGGTAATGATTACCAAGTCTTTTTTTAAAAATTAATTTATTATGTACTAGTAAGGTAAAGATAGTCAAGGTGGATCGGGCATATTAACCTATCTCGTCATCCCCTTGTGGGAGCAATTTTTAGTTATTATGATGCCCCACCCTGGCTTTTGGTGCGAGCCCTAAACAGAGCCGGGCCTGCAATATGGCCTAATGGCTGAACAGGGCTTCTACTACCTCTCCATAGGTGATCCTCATCCACATGGTGGCACTTTGTGTCACCGGGTGTTTATCGCTCTGTATGATATCCTGGTGGGGGTACAATTTGCATACATACATCGGGCATAAGTGCTAGACGTCAGTTTTGTTTAGACCTGTTAACACTGACGTGATCAGCACCATGCTAGATTCTTTTATTTCCAAAGACATTTTATATAATAAACTTAAAATGAGCAACTGGCCGAGCAGTTAGAATACTAGGCTATCATTTGGAACCATATTTTACATACTCTGTTGAAAAAAAAAAGATAAAGCTGGTTGCCTTTTCCTTATAGGACATCGTAAACCAATCCCAGCATTCATTGGCTGCTGTGGTTTTGCTCTGAAATTTTAATTTTAGTAATTTAAATTTTCATTAAGATTTTGGAATTTTTTTTTCTATTTCGAGGTAGGGTAAAAATATCATTCTTAACCTGCTGAATTCATGACCACATTAGCCATGTAGACACAAAATTGATCTACTGAATTCATAAGGATATGGGGCACATTCAGCAGTTGGCGTGTTGTTTTGTGGTTTACAGCTAGGTGTGTTTTATCTATGCATTTCGTTTGGCTCAACACATTCAGTTTCATCTAACCCTTAATCAGTCAAATTTATAAACTCCAAAAGGGCATAACAGATTAGTTGTCTTTTTATTAACATGTTAAACAAATAACCCCTCCCCCCCCCCTCCCCGCCATTATACAGATAAACATCTGTTTTTTTCCCCTGTTTTCAGACCTGTTGTCTGATTATTTTCAGTCTACTTGTGCAGTGCATGCTGGGGCAAGTGGTGGGCCATTATTGAACACAGCAGGTGATTTGGTTGGCATAGTTGTCTGCAACACAGTGTAAGTTGTACTTGTTATTGAAGAATGGAAGCTGTCTTTTTTTTCCCAGGTTATCAGATGAATCAGAACTTTATCACTTTTTGGATTCATATTGACTTACTCTCAGAAATATTTGAGGCAGTATGGAATCCTACAAAAGATCACTGATGTAGTAATAGCAATATGTATATTAGAACTGGGAAAGTCCTTTATGAGGGAGGAAATTAGGATTTCTTGTGTCAGCTTTGTTGCTCTTGTGGTCAGCTATAGGAGGTCCGACAATTAAGTAATGAGACTAATTCCATAAAAATTAAAATAACCAACAGTTGAAGATATAACCTGTATCTGATTCAAAGTAAGCCCCTTGTGCATTGATACTGCAAGTGGCACAATCTAACAAACACTGGAACGACCTCTGTAGTTATTTTGTTATTATGACCCTTAAAGTTGATGTTACGGTCCTTTGGGTGTCATCAATATCTTCAAAGAAGCGTCCTTTTAATGGTAAATTTAATTTTGGGAAACGAAAATAATCACAGGAAGACAAATCTGGGGTGTAGGGTGGATGGTTGAGAACACATACTTGTTTTTAAGCCAAAATTCCTGTACAACTACCACCCTTCAGGCTGGTGCATTGTCACGAAGAAGAAACAAATTGCCAGGTATTTTATACAAACCAGCAAGCAACTTTTTGGGGGGGGGGGTTAAATCTTCCACTAAAATTTTATGAATAGTCTCTGTATTAACACCAAATTCATCTACCATCATCCTCACAGTCGAACAACTATCTTCTTGTATCCATTCTCGGATTCCTCATTACGAACAGAAATTGAGCATCCAGTTCTAGTTGCATTAGTAATCATTTCCACACTACTTTTGAATCGTGAATACCAGCTGAAAATTTGTGCACGAGATAACAAATTATCCCCATAAACCTGTCGCATCAATTCAACTGTTGCAATAGCGCTTTTTCTGAGATTTAAAAAGAATTTAATGTTAGCTTTTTAAATACTCCATGCTGATTACATAACAATGCACCTCTGACTAGGTTAACAAAATGGCGGCTGTTCTGTGTACTGTCAATTATTTCTGTACAGATGTTCTTGCATGCCATAATGCTTAGCTGTCCATCTGCCTCTCTTTCCTCCAGCTTTTCTGTTATCACTATGCACTCCATTATTCCCCTTCTTCTGATGAGCCTACAGATGCAGCTATTAGAAATAAAAATTCATGGAAGACAAAGATAATGAAAATAAATTCAGCAAATGATAACCCAGTTTCTCTTAATGAAATCATACTTTAAGATGTGAAGTCATTTCACATACTTGTTATCTCCATCATCGCGTGTAGGATGTAATTTTTCGTTATTTTGAAGCTCCACCCTGGCTGTTGCCAGGGGCTGCAATATAACCTAATGAATGATTGAACACGATTTCCGGGACCTCTCCATGGGTGATCCTCATCCGCAATTGGCACTTTGTGTCACCGGGTGTTTATCCCTCTGTGTGATATCCTGGTGGAGTACAATTTACTTACATATATACTTGAGCAGTAATGAGGATAATGAAAAGGAAACAGAGACAGATATTAAAAATAAAAACAGAAAAGACTAGAAACAAATGCAAAGAAAATAAATGCACTAGAAAACTTAAATTATTCAACTCTCACATCACATGGGCTGCTGTATATATAAGGAACAAGCTGAATGACTGAGGCTGTTATTAACAAACTACAAACATTCACTAAGAGTGCTCAAGTATTATGACACAGTCACTGTCTATTCAAAAAAATTTTCAGAGACAAGGGAAGCAATTCCAGTTACCCACATATCAACATGAGTATCCCAGCTGTTAGTGTCTGGCCTATTGTTCAGAGTTATCTTCAGACCGGAGGTCAGTTCTGTTGTCTTATAGATGAATTTATAGCTGTTTTATCTGTATACACAAGGGAGCTGAATAGTCGTAGACCATGAGGCCGATCAAGAAGATGATGGAGAGATAATGTCTAGACAGACCTACAAACACGTGGCCTCACCAACTGGAAAGAGAAGGCCAACTAGAGATAAATGGAGGCAGGTGAAATCTGCAGCAATGAACCTCAAGGGCTCAGAATGCTGAAGAAGAAGAAGAAGCTATTTTATCCCAATGCATTGTAGCAAGGTTGGTTTAGTGTTGGGCCTTCATGACTTCTGGACTCTTTGCTCTAGAACTAAAGTTTTGTATGCACACCCATTTTTCATATCTGTTTTACTTTTTTGCAGATTGTTAGTTCCTCAGCTGTGAAGCAGATGCAATGTCACTTCAGAGGAAATACCCCTGATTAGTTAACTTTTATGACACACTTTTAAGGGAGGCAGTGGGTCTATTCTTTTCCCCCCACAACAAGACCCCAGAACCCGCACAGGGAGTCTTCCCAGCATAGATTAGGCTATGGCATAACAGTGTGTGATGCAGCCTGTTCTCTTCCTTGCCATCTGTTATTCAAAAACTGATTTGTCCCCATGTATGTTGTCAGTGAACAAATTAGGAGATGTGGTTTCTGAGATGAATGTTACGAATACCTTGGACGGCCAGAGTAACTAACAACGATTGCTTGAAAGAAGCTAATGAAAGTAGATCCCTATGTACAACAATAAGAAAGAGACAAACACTATTCTTTGGCCACAAAATGAGAAGAGAGACATTGGAGAACATCGTAACAACTGGAAAGATCAGTGGAAAAGGGGGTAGAGGCAGACCAATAGAAACCAATGCTTGAGGACCTTGATTTTGCAGATGATATAGCACTCCTGTCACATAAACATGAACATATATACAAGAGAAAAGTAACAGTCTAAACTGCACAGCAGAAATGGTGGGACTGAGAATAAATACAAAGAAAACTAAGATCATGACAAACAGTCCAAACCAACAACCAGTGACCAAAAGTAACCAATCACTTGAAAATGTAGAACATTTCACATATCTTGGCAATGTGGTGTCCCTACTGGGAGGGACAGAGGAAGACATACAGTCACGTCTGAACAAAGCTAGAGCTGGTTTTTAAAGGATGAGGCAAATCTGGAAATCCAACAATTACTGCAGAGGAACGAAACTTCGACTCTACAAGAGCATCATTTTGCCAGTTCTTCTTTATGGAGCGGAATGCTGGAGAATGACCAAAAAGGATGCACACAAGCTGTCCACCTTACACCACACATGTCTACATAGAATTATCAAAATTTTATGGCCAGATACAATCTCAAACACTAAACTACTTCAAGCCACAAACCAAGAAACTTTAGACAGTATGATTACCAAGAGAAGATGGAAATGGCTTGGCCACGTTATGAGAATGGCTTCTGATATACCTGCCAAAACAGCTCTCACATGGACACCAGAGGGAAAGAGAAAACAGGGGTGCCCAAAAACAACATGGAGACGAACGATGGAAAGTGACCTGAGTGCGGCATCTTTGACATGGAAAACTGCACTGAAGATTGCACAGGACAGGAAAGCATGGAAAGTCCTCTCTGAAGCCTCATGTGCTACTAGGCATAACGAGAACTGATGATGACTGAATAGAGACGATGCTGAATTGGCTAAAACAATGGCATGGAGGGATGTCATCAAGAAAGCTGTTCCAGGCAACCAGGGATCGTGATCTGTGCAGACACATGAGCGCCTGCGCAGTTGGCAGGGCACGTGATGATGATGTTGCAGGGCCTCTGATTTTTCTTGGGGAGAGGGTTGATGGAGAGGGAATAGACCTACTGACCCTTAACAAGCGTGTTGGAAAATGCACTAACTAGGGGTTTACTGGAACTGGATGTGTTCGACCGATAGGTACAGATGTGTCAGCCACCTCTCTACTAATGAACGCAGAAGAAGAAGAAGTAACAAATTTAGAAAATACCTGGTATGCAGTTTTTTAGACTTTATAAAGCCCAGGACTATATTGACAGGAGCAAATCCAGGCTGGCCACTGGCAGAGAGTAAACCCTGGTTTGCTGCACTGGTATACAAGTCTTGGCCAGATGGATCTAGAACACTGTAACTTACAAGGGAAAGTCAATAAGTAAGTCACAAACGGTTATGGGATGGCAGAAAAATGTAGTTGGTGGTTTCTAAAGGTATCAAAGGTGACAGCAACATTGAACTTTATGTCTCAGTTCGTTAGGTGGCACTAGGTGTTGCATGTGCATTCCCAACACAGAAACAGAATGGCGACTATACGTACGGAAGTACCCTCAAAGAACAACATGCTGATGTGTGTTGGGGGGGGGGGGGGGTAAAAAAAGGCTGCCTGCAAAGGACATTCATAAGGAAATGCTTCTTGTAGCTGAGTAAAAAAACAATTTCTCAAGGACGCTTTAAAATTGTTGATGAAGTCCAGTCTGGTCGTCCTGTTGTGTTTACAACAGACTGATCCATGCAGTGGGTGGAGGAGATGATTAGAGGTGACAGATGAGGAACGGTTGACTCTTTAGCAGCTGCAATAAAAAGAAGTGACAATGTGAATGCTGATTCATACTGTAAAATTCTATTGATGCTTCATGATGCAGTTTGTAGAAAATGTCCAGGCCTGCTGACTAAAGGAGTGCTACTCCTTTATAACAATGCCAAACCACATACTGCTTGGTTAACTCAGGAGAAAATTAACCATCTAGGGTGGGAACTTCTGGAAGATCCACTTTACAGCCCTGGCTTAGCCCCTAGCAATTTCACCTTTTTTGGTCCACCGAAAGCCCACCTTGGCGGGATACATTTCGCAAATGACGCAGCAATTGAATGTAAAGTGAAAATATGGTTTAGAAAACAGAGCACACAGTTGTATGTAGCAGGTTTGGGAAGCCTGAAAAAATGATGGGACAAGTGCATCAATGTTGGTGAAAATTAGGTTGAAAAACAAAGGGACAGTTTATGTGTAAAAATAAAACATTTCAAGTTGATATCGTCTTTAGTTTTTTTTTTAAACTGTTTGTGACTTACTTATTGACTTCCCTTCATGCAACTGTAGAGCTCTTCATCAAAGCCCAGGGCATATCCTTCACAACTGCCAAGATTTGATCTGGACTAAAATCTTATTTCTTTAATCAACAAATGCGCGCACGCACGCACGCACGCACGCGCGCGCGCACACACACACACACACACACACCCCACCCCCCCCCCCCCCCACCCCCCCCCCCCATGAAAGCTACTTCTTTATTCATTCAAGTCTAGTTTTGTACGTAATCTTGTTGTGCCTGTTTATAGCACATATATGATATTGGCACCTTTCAACCATTTATCAGGCTAACCTTCCTGGAAGAGAACTGTTGATGGGTGTGGTAGCTGAGCCTAGTGCATCAGAATCTCTACATCCGAGATAGAAGTATTCAATACAGTAGCACAGTATTTTCATCTTTCTACAGACCCTTCTGGTTTATCAGCATGTGAGCTGACAGATTACCATGTTCAAAAGCTGTGGGCCTTAGACAGTTCTATTTCAGGTAAGGGCTTGATTTTGGGGTTTTTAATAGTATAGTCTTAATGTCTTGGGTTTGGATCCACATCTGGTGGATTTGTATTAATCACCTGATTCTGCCAGGTTGATCCAGCCTATACTGTATGCCAGGTTGGTCCAGCCTATAATGTATGCCAGGTTGGTCCAGCCTATAATGTATGCCAGGTTGGTCCAGCCTATAATGTCTGCCAGGTTGGTCCAGCCTATAATGTCTGCCAGGTTGGTCCAGCCTATAATGTCTGCCAGGTTGGTCCAGCCTATAATGTCTGCCAAGTTGGTCCAGCATATAATGTATGCCAGGTTGGTCCAGCCTATAATGTATTCCAAGTTGGTCTAGCCTATAATGTCTGCCAGGTTGGTCCAGCCTATAATGTATGCCAGGTTGGTCCAGCCTATAATGTATGCCAGGTTGGTCCAGCCTATAATGTCTGCCAGGTTGGTCCAGCCTATAATGTATGCCAGGTTGGTCCAGACTATAATGTATGCCAGGTTGGTCCAGCCTATAATGTATGCCAGGTTGGTCCAGCCTATAATTTCTGCCAGGTTGGTCCAGCCTATAATGTATGCCAGGTTGGTCCAGCCTATAATATATGCCAGGTTGGTCCAGCCTATAATGTATGCCAGGTTGGTCCAGCCTATAATGTATGCCAGGTTGGTCCAGCCTATAATGTATGCCAGGTTGGTCCAGCCTATAATGTATGCCAGGTTGGTCCAGCCTATAATGTCTGCCAGGTTGGTCCAGCCTATAATGTCTGCCAGGTTGGTCCAGCCTATAATGTATGCCAGGTTGGTCCAGCCTATAATTTCTGCCAGGTTGGTCCAGCCTATAATGTCTGCCAGGTTGGTCCAGCCTATAATGTCTGCCAGGTTGGTCCAGCCTATAATGTCTGCCAGGTTGGTCCAGCCTATAATGTCTGCCAGGTTGGTCCAGCCTATAATGTCTGCCAGGTTGGTCCAGCCTATAATGTCTGCCAGGTTGGTCCAGCCTATAATGTATGCCAAGTTGGTCCAGCCTATAATTTCTGCCAGGTTGGTCCAGCCTATAATGTCTGCCAGTTTGGTCCAGCCTATAATGTCTGCCAGGTTGGTCCAGCCTATAATGTCTGCCAGGTTGGTCCAGCCTATAATGTCTGCCAGGTTGGTCCAGCCTATAATGTCTGCCAGGTTGGTCCAGCCTATAATGTCTGCCAGGTTGGTCCAGCCTATAATGTCTGCCAGGTTGGTCCAGCCTATAATGTCTGCCAGGTTGGTCCAGCCTATAATGTCTGCCAGGTTGGTCCAGCCTATAATGTCTGCCAGGTTGGTCCAGCCTATAATGTCTGCCAGGTTGGTCCAGCCTATAATGTCTGCCAGGTTGGTCCAGCCTATAATGTCTGCCAGGTTGGTCCAGCCTATAATGTCTGCCAGGTTGGTCCAGCCTATAATGTATGCCAGAAAATGTTCTGAGAAATAAAGTTGGCCAGCATCACCCATTGAGTGCTGACTGCTCTGTACAAGTCTTGCACCATATGTCCGATGCAACATGGCAAGAAAGATCTGCCTGGCATGTTCTTTTCTTTGTGACTGCTTCTTCACATTGTTTGGGAACCATCTGTTCATTCTGTTTATGGTTGCTACACCAAGACATTCTTCTGCAGTTAGTTAGTCTTTCCTCTTGAGCCTAATGTGGGGCATAGGGCAGAGGTCATAGCTCTCCATGTCTGGCGGTTCTTTGCCACCTGATTTAGGTCTTGGAAATTCATTAGGCCCATAGTTAAGCCTTCCCTGATGATAGCTCTATGCAGTCTCTCTTGATCTTCCCTGTTTTATTTTCCCTTCCGGTGTCCATATGAGGGCTTGATTGGGAAGTCTTGACTTATCATTCCAGTGACGCTTTCTTATAAAATTTTATACATTTTCTGGCTTGGTCTCTTGTCTTATTTGTGTATTGGATCTGAAATCTGTCCAGTGGAGATTCAGTATTCTTCTAAGACATCTGTTTTCAGAATTGTCAAATTTTTATCAAGAGCTACTGTTGCTTTCCTACTCTCACATCCATAAGTTGATACTGGAATCACACAAGAGTTGAAGATCTGAAGTTTCATGTGTTTGCTGAGTGTCTTTGACTTCCAGATGTTTGACAGTTTGTTAAAGGCACCAGATACCAGTGTGATTCTAAATGATATCTCTGTCTCTGAATCCCCTGAGGATGTCATCTTACTCCCTGAGTATGTGAAGCTGTTGACTTTTTCAAGACTGTGATTGTTTAGTGTGATGTCCTCTGAACTGCTGTGATAATTTGGAAACTAACTTCTCCTTAAATATTTTGGAGATGGTCTATTTTCTCTTGAATATCTAGGTGTGTTGAACTCAAAAGCATTATGTCGTCAGCAAAGTCGAGGTCTTCTAAAATTGTGTCAACCCATTTGATGCCCATGTTTGTATTGTTTGTGCATTTCCTCATGACCCAATCGATTGCTGTTCCAAAGAGCATCAGTGATAGGACACAGCCTTGTTTCACTCCTGTTTCCACTGGGAACCAGTCAGAGCTGCAGAATTCTATTCTTACACTGCAACGTGTTTCACTGTAGAAAGATTTTTTGACATTTATAAATTTTGTAAGGAAACCATAATTTTAAGTAGTTTCCAAAGTGTAGGACGGTGGATCCTGTCGAAGTGCTAGAAATATGATTCTTTAACAAAATGGTGAAAATATGGGGGTGACTGCAATCAAAGTTAAAGTCAAAGACATACTTGTCCGAAGCCGCTCCCACGGATCCACACAGCACTTCCTTTTAGGAACTACTGAATGCTTACGCAGCACGTGCAAGACATGTCCTTTTGTTTTCCAGACTTCTTCGGTCAGTTTCCCTAATGGTTCTTTCCAAATAAGGGAACCTTTTACTTGCGAATCCCGCAACGTAATTTATGCAGTTATCTGCAAACGATGCAGCAAGGCATACATTGGGGAAACTGACAGGAAGCTAGCTGATCGTTTCCGGGAACACCTCTCCGATATTGACAAGAAGACACTCAAACCGATCCCTCTTCAATTTAATAGCCCTGACCACAGCGGTAAAGATGATATATCTGTCACAGCATTAAAATCATGCTCTGGTGATCATACTACCCGCCTCGCTTTGGAAAATCGCCTCATCCATAGCCTAGGCGTTCTTAGTTCAAGTGATATCAATATCCAACATACCTTCATCTAATTATCTTATGACATTTTAAATGTTAATTATTTTATTTTCTTCTCTTTTATTTTATTTCATATTATTACTTTATTCTATTTCTTATCAGTCAGTATCATTTATATATCATTAACATTTGTATTTCTTTTATTCCCAGTATTATATTATATATATTAACATTACTACTGTTTATTATTTTTTGTGACTATATTTTTTAGCTATCGTTTATTTTATTTTAATTCATTTATTCCACACCACATTTTTTAAACGTTGCTCACGTCACCTCTTAGAGATCTACATATTCTCATCTCCTCGTTGTTACGTTTGTGTAGTTCACTTATGTTTGAAAAAGGCCGCCCGGTCGAAACGTTACGTTGTGTTGTTTTGTGCCAGTTTTTCTGCTTTCCCATTGTGTTGAGCTTTTCAGCAAATTTCTCTGGAACTCTTTAACAAAGAAGTCTTAAGCCAAGCTAGAGGAAATAACACCCTGTCATCTTAACTGCAGTAATTTGAATTATATTCTTAATGTCTCTCCAGGTTTAGTGAACAGTTTTCTCTGACAGCTTATGTAAAATGTCAGTTTTACATTGTATTTCATATGCAAACTTCTCTGAGTGATTTTTCTTGTAGTCCTTCTCTGTTGTACTCCGGATGTGACCTTTGCTGTTTAGTTTAGATCTTTTAAGCTTTATTTTTTATTTTTCTCCTTAACAGCTTGTGAGACACAATACTATTTATAAATCAGTTTTCTGTGATCTATAGGTATTGCAGAGCATCAGTATTTGTTGTAGTTAGACTTCATAATTTATTAATGCAACATTTTTTTTTTTCAGATGAAGCTGAGAGTTTTACGAGAAGCAAATTATAACATCATTTAAAGCAGAAGACACCATGTATAAAATACACAGGTAACTGGCAGCCATGAGGATGTTCACAGCAAACAGAAGCTGCTGCTGCTGCAGTTGAGACACTACCAGAGCTGATCAAGCACTCATTAGTGCGGACCAAGACTACAAATCTGTTGCCAGAAATGGCATCGGACCTAGTGATATGTTACAAGAGCAGGCTTGTCTGTATTTAAGGATGCCAGTAATGCTCATTCCCCTGCTGCAGAGGATGAACAGACCCCACTGGCCCCAAACAAGCATGTTGTAAAAGTAAGGTGACCATAACATCCTGAAAACATGACATTCCACTTATATTTTGAGCTGAAAATGAGACGTCCCAAGCAAGTCAGTTTAACAGCCCCTCCCCCCCCCCCTTTCCCCCCCCCCCACATAGACACAAAAGTATTATAGAATTTATTATTATTATTATATAATTAAATAATTAAGGAACAATATATTTTAAGTACAGGAGAGTGTTTAGTTGGCATATAAATTGTATACGCGATAATAATTATTAATATTACAATGAAAATGCCTTTCACCACATTTCAGGCATTACAAGTATTTAAAACTATGAAGTCTCATAAGGTCTACAACTATAAGTGTATATTTTGTTTTTGAGCGTATTCACAGTTTTGTGTCAAACAGGACAATTGGCAGTTTTTTTGCAAACAGTACAACTGGGGCACACCTAAACAACTGGGGCACTCCTAAACAACTGGGGCACACCTAAACAACTGGGGCACACCTAAACAACTGGGGCACTCCTAAACAACTGGGGCACTCCTAAACAACTGGGGCACTCCTAAACAACTGGCGCACTCCTAAACAACTGGCGCACTCCTAAACAACTGGCGCACTCCTAAACAATTGGGACAGATGGTCACTCTATATAAAAGGTGACTTATAACGATTTGTTGAGATTTTGTTTAATTGAAATATGCAGATATTGCAGCCTTAAGTGTAAATCACATCACAAATTTGCCTGCCATCATTTCAAGGGCAAACAGAAAAAGAAGAAGAAGGTAAATTCAAATTTCTTTTTTTTTTACATTTTGTGTAGTTTTATCTGAAATGTTTATTTTAACCTTTAAGTTAAGATGTCAATAATTACAGTGGGAGGTTATAATATAAACATCATACGTTATGCAGATGACACAGTACCGATAGCTGAAAATGCACATGATCTACAACAGCTGGACAGTGAGGGAGAGGCAAAAAAGGGTCTGTCTTTGAATATAAAGAAAACGGATGTAATGGTTATATCAAAGAAAAGAATACAACCACAGTGTGATATTACAACAAAAGTTAATCAAGTCAATGAATTCACATATCTGGGTACAATCATAACATCAGACGGAAGAAATGTGTCTGAAATTAGGAGCAGAATAGGCCAGGTTAAGCTGCATTTCACAGAATGAAGAACATTTTGTGCAGCAGGTCCCTCTCTAGATGTACGAAGGAGAGTAAAAGTAAAGGACCCTTTCCACGCCCTTAGGCGTGTAGGGCATATAGGGCTAGACCTATATAGACCAGTCGGCACTAGATGGGTGATGTGGTCAGCATCACGCCGGCCGCCTTTACTTCCCAGGACTATTCTCTGTGCTCATTGAACGCTGGGTCGACCTGAGAGCCAGAGAGTTTTAAAATGTTTTGAAGAACCTCGCTGAATGGTAGTGAATCATGGAATGTAAATGCACAAATTAGAAAGGCCTTGGAGGTGACAGAGATGTGGTTTTTTAGACGTTTGTTAAAAATCCTTTGGACTGCCAGAGTAACTAATGAGGATTCCTTGATAGAAGCTTTTGAAAGCAGATCAATATATACAGCCATAAGGAAAAGACAAGCACTGTTCTGTGGTCATGTGATGAGGGGGGAGGCAATGGGGAGTGTTGTAACAACTGGGAAGATCAATGGTAGAAGAGGGAGAGGCAGACCAAGAGAGATGATGATGGCTGGACTGTGATGGAGGGACATCATTGGTGGAACTGATCCAGAGAACAATGGAGAGAGATCTGTGGAGATGCATGAACGCCTACGCCATTCATCAAGGCACATGATGATGATGATGTTAAGATGTTTTTATGTGACTGTTAACGGTGGTGTCTTGCTCACAGATCACCTCCAAAACTTGTTAAATGTCATATGTCATATTTAATAGTTTTCTAAAATTCTAATTTCATTGCCAGTGTATATTGTAACAGTAATAGATGGACTGTGTAATGACCAGCCCCTTTTGTTTCAATCAGCCGGGTGCCATCTTCACACTGAAGTTCCAGAATGTTCTGTCTTTATCCCTTTATGTACGCTCTCTCAGACTGCTGTTTGTTCATCTCTTGATGTTATCCCCCGCACTTGTATCACTGTGTGTCTCTTGCTCATTTGCCTTCAACTTTTCTCTCAGGTATAGCTTTCATAAGAGTATTGTCTTTTAATATGGCAAAATACTTGTCTCATTTTTTAAAAATCTTTTTTTTATTATATTCAGCATCAGTCATTTCATTCCTAGTCTTTTCAGAACCTCTGTATTTGATGATTTTTTTCTATGATGCATAACGAATTCGTCTATCTGTCCACATTTCCAGAGACTCAGTTTGATTTTCTAATTGTCATTTTGTTTACGCTGCCATAAAAACTTTTCAGTAAAAATACGCTGAAACTAATGACCGAATTACTGAACTCTTCTACACAGAAAACTATGTCACTTTGAATAAACACAGTTGAAAATTATGAGACAATACAAGGAAACATAAGGTGTACTCCAAAAACATAGACTGTAGATATTCATAGTTTAATGAAAAATTTTAAGCCACTCACTTTTGATCTTTTTAGAATTACTGCTTATGCTTACAAGTGTCACAGAGAAGCATTACATTCCGTTTCCTGTCTTTTGCTAGTTGACTCATCATCATCCTCATGTAGCAGGTCCTTTGCAGAACGTCGCTCTCATCACAGTCTGCCTGTAAGAAACTAGATCTCTCGCCAGTTCTCCCGCCTCATGTACTTTCATACTCAAGGAGTCACTTATATCATGTGCCCATCTTCGTGTCAGTTGGGCCCTGCCCCTCCTTCCTGGTACCATGCCTTCTGCTATAATTTCTCCTCTTCTTTGTCCAAGATATTCTGAGAATCTTTCTATAGCATTTCAGCTCTAAAGCCCCTTTTCTCTTTCCCAAGGACTAAGATTCACATCCGTATGTAGCCACAGGGAAGATGCATGCTCTCAAAATTCTAATTTTGATCTCCTTGGTGGTGCTTAACCATAGACTTCTAAGGCTGTTCAATCTTTGCATTGCTATGGTTAGTTGACTAGCTTGTGTTAATGTTGTAATTTGTTTCTGTGTTAAACCACATAAATCAGTCAGGTGCCATCTTCACACTGTAGGTTGGCTGCAGTGGATCTCCAACATGCTCTTGTCTTTTGTCCTGATTGTACACTTCCTGAGACTGCTGTTCATCTGTGTCTTGATGTAGTCCTCCCACATATGTTGCTGTCCATCTCTTGCTCACTTGCCTTCAACTTTTCCTTCTTGTATGGTTTTCTTCAGTGAGTGTCATGTGGCCGAAATATCGGGGATGGTGGGGAGAAGAACAAGAAGACAGTGAAGAGATTGGCAGACCTGCAAACACCAACTAGAAACAAGAAGGCCAGTCAGACAGAAAGAGCAACCTTGTATCACCAGGATTATTGTCTGTCTATTGCTGGGGTTCTTATGCGGAGCAAAGATAGTCAAACTAAATCATGTTTGTCACAAGAGGTAAATAAAGAAGGTTTGCCATCAGTGGTTGTCTCGTCCTTTAGAAAACTTCAGCTGCCAAATCTGACTATTAGCAGGGTCTGTATAAAGCTTAGTATGAGCTTTGGAGACAGTCTAATCTCTGTGATCATGTTCTGAGAAAGAGAAAACTGGAGTACATTATAACATTGGGAAAGGCAGAGGCTGACCAAAAGAGAAGATGCTGGACACTGACATCATAGCATAGGAAATCATCAGTGTCAGAATTTATTTCAATGACATCAGACAGAAGGTTGTGGATAGACATGACTACAAATGCCACAAGGTGTGTAGGATCATCTGTATCAGAACTGATTGAAAGTGCACAAGACAGAAGTTTTTAGACTGACATGCTATCAACACCACAAGCTATGGAAGATAATCTGTATCAGAACTGAATGAAAGTGCACAAGACAGAAGTTTGTAGACTGACATGCTACCAACACCACAAGCTATGGAAGATAATCTGTATCAGAACGGTACACTACACAGAAGGTTTTGGATAGACATATCTTCTTCTTCATCTTAAAGTCCATGCTGGGTAGCATTGCTATCATGTCCATGCACAATCTTCTGTCTCGTGTACTTTCAATAAACACTGATGCAGATGATCCTTCGTGCCATGATGTCAGACTATTCAGAATCTTTTCTCTCTGCCTCCCTCTGCCTCTCCTCCCCTCCAACTTTCCCGCTGTCACAATTTATTTGTTTTCTCAAAACATGACCAAAGACTCTCTTTCTGATGTGGGCAATCAGTTCTCTTCATGAGTCAGTTTCTTTCAAGACGTCTTCATTACTCTTTGTATCTGCTTAGGAAGTTCTTATCATGTGTCTATAAAACATCTCTGCAGCTTCCAAATAATTTTTTCACCAATCTGTCAACTGTCCTTAATTCATTTCTATATAACAAAATAGGATTTATTTAGCTTTTAAGAATTCTCCTTCTCATCTCAATTGACAAGGAAAAGGTTGCGTAAAATATTCATCATTTTGTAAAATGCAGCCTTTGTTAGAGCTATTCTACATTTAACGGTTTTCTTTGTAATTACCATTTTTACTGTTTTTCTGCTGTTCAAACTTAAACCCTTGTTTTCACTTCCATTAACAATTATTTCTCTCAGTTGTGTTTCATTTTCAGTGATCAAAACTATATTGTCAGCATATCGTTGGTTGGTCACCGATATTCTTGACAAACCATGTATAGATCTAATTATTATTTCACTACAAATTTGATAAACCTGGAGATAGTACATATACCTGTCTAACACCTTGTTTAATGTTTTGTAAAGTCCCAGTTTGGTTGGAAGACATATCTGCCAACTCCGAATGGCATAACTGTAAGCAGAAGAAGAAGACTATCTGTTTGAGGGCCTATGTTCCATCGGGAACATCATGACAGAGAAAACAATCATAATTGTTATGACTTTTTATTTTTTGACAGTGGTTCACTGGGTAGATTCTGCTAGACAAATGTTTGTTTTAAACAGCCCAGTCCGTACTCAGTGGGTAATGTAGTTAACATCTTGCTATTTGCTGACAACAGGCCACAACTCTGTATTGAATCCACGAGAGCAGCCGTGGTGAAGTGGCTAGTCTCTCACCTGCAGATGTGATGATCCTGGGTTCAGGTCCTGATGGAGCCAGAATTGTTTGCAAAAATGACCTTGGCTCCCAGGTTGACCCAGCCTTAAATGGGTAGCAGGGGAAGTAAAGGCAATTGGCGCGATATTGACCTCATCATCTGCCAAGTGTGTGTAAAATATAGGTCTAGCTCTATGTGCCCAATACGCCTGAAAGTGTGAAAAAAAGAATCCTTTACTTACTTGTATTCAGTCTGTAATAAGGTCCTGCAGCAAGTCATGTGATACAGTCATGTGATACAGTCATGTTAATCAGAATTAAGTATTACTGGCTCTTCTGTGTTATCTTGTATTTGTTACCAATGTCTCAATCAGAATTATATATTGATGTAAGATACAACAATTGGCCTGACTCATTTAGTTTTTGATGTTTATATGTACATTCAGTGTGGGGGGGAATCTCCGTCATCATCAAGTGCCTTGCCGACTGGCATGGGCAATCACGCCTTTCTGTGGTCTGCACCTGCGTGTATCAGTCCATGTGTTGACGCCCCTTCATCCCATGACAAAAGACTGTCAAGAATCTTCTCATGCTGTCTTCCTCTGTCTCTCTTTCCCAAAACCTTTTCAGTGGTCACAGCATGTTCCTGATGTGTGCAATTGGGGATACACTGCACGCTGGCCGAGTATCTTGAGGATTCGGTTATAAAAATGTCTGTCCTACACACTGGACTTCCTCTTTCCACTAACCATGTCACCCACTTTCCTTGGCATGGCACATGCTGATGGTGATTATAATGGAAATTAACCATGGCCAACCCAACAAAAGCATCATCGGCCAGGCACACATAACATATCTTATAGTAAGCATTAACATTGTCTACCAGTACTGTAAATTAACATTGTCTACCAGTACTGTAAATTAACAGTGTCTACCAGTACTGTAAATTAACAGTGTCTACCAGTACTGTAAATTAACACTGTCTACCAGTACTGTAACATAATTCACCACGCCAAGTATGATCTGATAGTGCAATCAGTCTCCTCATTTTTGGGCGAACACATTGCGACGATTATGAATGGATAATCGATGGCACGCTTTCAAGTTGTCTACTGCCTTCCAAATACTCACATTGGCAGTTACTGCAGACATGGACGAGACACCCCAGAAAACTATGTATCAGGTGCCTGCTACGGGCAACTCTCACCTGATCGCGCAGACACATCCATGTAATGTGCAGTGACAATCTTCTGATGGTTTGTCCTCTAAAGACCCCCACCACCCAAAGACTCAAGGTAGATGCACCACTTGGTGAAAGTCTCCTGACCTCCTGTCTGCTACCCTAGCCACTCATTGAAACATCCCTAACATCCCGTCAATCTGCCTCACATGCCTCCCCATCACAATTCCACATTGGTCAACACACATCAGGTCCCCGCACTTTCTATGCCCTTACGGATACCACATGCCGCATAGCTGCAACAATGCCGACCCCACAAACACATGGGCTGCACAACCATCCATTCTAGAAATCAAATTGACAGAATTCTGACATCCAACTTGAGTTCACGAAAGAATGAAACATTGCTAAAATACAGTCCATGCCTGTGTCTTGAACCACTGGACTCCAACAATACGTCCACACAATAAGATGAACTGAAAGCAACTGACTGATTCGAAATACCACAGGGCTCTTCCCACCGGTGATTAGTTACAGGTTGGTCTCACATTCTCGCCAACACTTGAGGTTCCCAACCCACTCGTGCTGTCGACACATTAATCGCACAATATCTGTGACATCCACAATACTCATGTCCCCATTGGGTTTTGCTCCACTGTCTCCCAGTGAACCCAAATGTTTACATTCCTGACCTGTCTACAGAAAACCCTGGCTTTATCAACTCTTTACAATCCCCAGTGATTTCTCATAATATGACCAAAAAATGATGACTGTCTCTTTTTGATGTTTGTGGTAAGTTGTCGTCGGCTCTGTGGCTAAGTCGATGCGAACGCTTCGTAATGCCAGAATGCCGAGTTCGATTTCAGCTGCGGGGCAGGCGCCTTGCGTTGGTTTTGACAGTGGTATCAAGAAAGCCGACCGTCCAAAAAGAGTGGCAAACTACTGGACGTAAATTTGCCGAGAAAAACCACACAACAGCCAGGGGCTGTTGGGGTCGGTTCTGCAACGTCTGTAAAGGATATGCAATTAACCCTTGCTAAGTTGTCTTCGAGCAACTGCCTGTTTCAAAACATCTTGGTTGCTCTTCTTAACTGTCCAAAGAATTCTAAGGATTCTTCTGGAAAAGTACATCTCCGAGGCCTCACGATTTTGTTCAGCTTGCTTATTGTCCAGGATTCACATATGTTAAATCTGGTTCTATATAGCTTGTGAGAATTTTTGTTCCTACCCTCCAATGACATGGATTTGAAGCACAAAATGTTCTTCATTTTATAAAAGGCAGTTTTGGCTTGTCTCATTCTATTCTTCATCTCTGTGATACATCGTCCATCGGATGGTATCCTTGTGCCTAGATACTTAAATTTCTATACTTGACCTAAAATGATGCCTTTGACTCTATTATACATTTAGGCACTATTCTTTTCTTGGAAATCACCATTACTTCTGTCTTTCCATTATCCAAACTGAGGCCGATTTTATCACTTAAAATGTAGGAAAAACGCATCCTTATAATTCCGTGGACTCTTAACGCTAAGAAACTAGAGAAAGAGCAGAAGGACTGTTGGGTCTGGATCCACTCTATAGGGCTTTAAAGAGGGGGAGAGAGCAGGCAGAATTTGGGTGAATGGACAGGCTGCAAACATCAAGTCCATTTGGGGCAGCATGGTCTCGAGGCATGGCGTCCGCAGGTGCTGAAGGTACCGGTAAAGGCCGGGATTTTTTCAAGTGGACTTCTAGTAATTTCCCCTTATCACTGGGTAGTAAGATCAGACGCCCATGTGTATTCTTACAGACGAAAAAAAATACCTTGGCAGTTGAAAATATAAAAGAGTAGCCTAAAGGTGCTGCCCGGGCAAAATTTTGAGTTAAAAATCTACTTGAAGTATTTCAGGATCCTTGCAGGTGCTACGGAGTTCGTGCACTGTTCTGAAATTCTTCGGGTTCAGGCTTGAGTCCGAAGTAGAACAGAGCACTTACGGGTTATTACCCTTGTGCCATGACATTGATCTGTTGTCTAAACCATGTCCATTGCATCTGACCGACACAGGTGGAGGGAGCTGACCACATGGTCAACAGCAACTGGTGACCCAAAGTGCAGTGATGATGGGAAGTCATGGTAGCCCAGTGGCTAGCTACTTGCCTGTTGGACCAAAATTCTTGGATTTGAGTCTGTGTCTTTTTTGTTTGTGGGACCAGGAAATGCCAAGTGAAGTGGCCGGTGTGACACTGACCATATCATCTATTGACTGCCAATTTGTCTACAAATTTGGATTTAGAAGGTTAAGACCGATCTGTCACTGGCAAGAACAGTGTTAGTCACTTTGTCTTTTCATTCCGTGTGTCTTAGTAAAAGAAAAACAGTTTGTTTTTAATTGGAGCTTTTGAACTGAAATGCTACAGGAAAATTCTTAGATTACCGTGGATTCAGAAGAAGAAAAATACTGACATCCTAAATTATTTCAGCATCGAGGAGAATTGGCCCACAAACAGTATCCTGTCTTGAAAGCTGAGGTAGTTTGGTCATGTTGAACTTCAGGATGGCCTGGAGACAACGGTGGCAGAGGTTAGTTTCTGGAAAACATGGCAGAGGCAGACCGTGGATACAAGACACTGAAGATGCATTGGCTTTGAAAGCACATAGGGCTGGAGATATGGCTAGAGAAAGAGAGACTTGCAGGTGTGTCATGCTGAGAGCAACGTTCTGTAAGGGACCAGCCGATTGATTATGATGTCTAAGTGTGGGAGCCACAGTGGTTAGATGCTCACCCACTGAGGTGAAGTTCTAGAGTTCAAATCTGCACTGGAATTGAAAAAAACTTTACCCTGGCTCTCAGATCGACCTTACCTAAAATTAGTGCCAGGTATTGGTCTGGGTAATAAAGGTCGCCAGTTCATCAAGTGCTGATTGCTCTTTAAAAATATGGGTCAAGCACCATATGCCAGGTGTGCTGATGAAATAAGGGTCCTTGATCTGTTGCATCTCCACGGGGCCACGACCCATTAATGTTACCAATGCAACAGGGTTAATAATTTTATAATTTATTTCAGGATTATCCACAAACTATAAAATATATGTGGCCAAGTGGTTAGGTTATTTGCCTTCTGCTTTACAGTGTGTTCATTTTCAGTTTGCAACATTTGGTTCACGGTTGCAACTTCTAAAGAGATCGAGGACTGTAACTGGAGTTGTGAAGCCTGTGCTTTGTGTGACACTCTTGGTCTGGAGATAGTCAGTATGGTGGAGAGAGACTGAGACATACGAGATCAAATCCAGTTCAATCAAATCGACCCTCCTGTCCTTAAACCTTTTTCTAAAATATTTTAGAAATGTACTAACACCATGTTAACTTTTTTTCAGTCACTATTTATTTAAACTTTGTAAAAGAAAATATCATAAAAGTTAGTCACAAATTTCAGATTTATAAAATAAATTTTTCAAATAAAGAGTGACAATAACATGTTCTGTTAACATAATTTTCATTGACCCAATAAATTAAATAAAGTTTCTTTTCATTTGCTGTATATATCCAAATTTTAAAAACAGGTTATTTTTATTTTAATTTTCAAAAATGCTATTGTTTGCTATCATAATAAATATATCTATCCAAATTGTTTTCTTCAGTCAATACAGACTTATGCTGTCACTAATTTCAACCAAGATAGGGTACATACATATACTTTCTGCCAAGCTGTTTACCATAACTTTTGTTTTCAGTCAAGACAGCCTTACTCTTATCTCTATATTTCAGCCATGTCAGGATTATAATATCTATATACTTTAAACCAAGACTAGCTTTACTTGACCTTTTCACCCATTAAGAATCAGAAGAATCTTTAAAAAAAATTAACCTTTTTCAAAATGTCTTGTTTTAAAAATACACATGTATAATTCTCTGAAACTCTCTACCTGAAGAAGCTAAAGAAAAGAAGAAGAAGCAGAACAAATCTGGAATCTTGATCAGCTTTTAAACAATCCAGGGGACTGAATCACAAGACCAATGAGCAGACAGCTATGAAGTCAATTATTTTTTCACGGCAGTCAAGTCGTGGAAGATAATTTGTTACCCTCTTAAGTCACTATTTTGGGCAAAAGGTACTTTTTTTAATGTCAAAGGAAATAATCACTAAATATGAACGGAGTAATGAACAAACTGCTTTCTTTCCTTTTGACCGTGAAAACAGGGGTTTTGTTAAGACAGCCACCTCGAGCAATGTGACGTAATTTTGAGGTTATTATAATGTTGCCAGCCATCTAGTTTAGCCCTGCTCCGCTCGGCACATACAGATTATCTGTACAGATGGCTCTGTGTTGAGAGACAGACGAAGTGCATGGGGGTTTATAGCAAAAGTGAATGGATGTCGCTTTGGTGCAAAAAGCCTTGCCTACAGAGATTGGAGGTGGAGGCAGTCACTGCTGCCCTCTGCTGGCTTGAGAATCAGCTGTACATACATGTCATGATTGTAAAAAATTATCTATATTTGCGATGTTGTCTCTAGTCTTCACTGTCTTTTGTAATTCAATCAGCGACCCGAAAAGTTTGACTTGCACCAATATTTCTCTTGGCCAAAAGTTTTACCTTGATCTGTTGTATCTGGGACAGTTTTGGAGGACATGATCTGTTGTCTTAGGTGCCAATCAACATGTGCACATGGCTGATTCGCCGATTTTAAATGTTGTGTACATGTGGCTGCAAAGTCAATTGTATCCTGTTCTAAGACGTAGAATAATAACTTGCTCTGGTCTTTCCATGAAATGGTAATCATTTTGTGCCGGTTTTGGTGGATTTTTGATTGATTTGATTATTCTCTTCTTTTGCTGATAAGAGACTCGTACGTCAGGTTGTTCTTCATTTGCACCTTCTTTAGCTAGTTTATCAGCTCTTTCATTTCCAGAAATTCCACAGTGGGATCGTATCCACTGCATAGTTACCTTACGCTGATGTCACAGTTGATAGAATAGTGTTCAGATACTCCAGATTGGAGTGCCTGAAGCACCGCTCTTGCATCTGTCATAAATACCACAGGCTGTGAAATATGACGTATATTTAACAGTTCTTCTGCTATTTTAGATGGCTTGAACTTCTGCATGTAACTTTTGATTGTAATTGACTCACAAAGCATGCTGAGAAAGGTGGAGACAGGCATGCTCCAAGTCCACCAGGCACGCTCCAAGTAGAGTGGCAAGCATCACTTCAGAGGTCACGGGTAGTTAGCGTCCTTTTAGATATTTACTCCAGGTAATGCTGGTGTGCTGGGAAATGAGTAGGCAGATAAACTGGCCAGCTTGGCACTACCTGGTGGTGAATTGATCTATGACAAGCTAGATATTATGAGTGCCCTTTGGGAGTGAGTGAACAGTGCGCAGGCACAGATAGATCATTACAGTCTGAGGAGAATGGCGCTGCGAGGAGTTACCAGGGGATCTGGCCCATGCTCGACACTCAGGGGAAGGGCGAGACGGATATACAATCTGCCAGTTACTGGTACCATCGGAACTGCAACTCTTTGCTGCTTATAGGGGTGCCAATTCTTAATTCAACATTCCAATCGACATGCTAGCAAATCAGTCTGACTCATTCATGCTCTATTTTCCAATGCAGCAGCTATCTCATTGTTGGACACTGTAAAGAAAAGGGCCTTAACTGGCTTCTTCCGAGGCAAAATCTTGGAAAAGAAAAACTACCCAGAATACTGACAGCATGGATCTCTTATGTGGAAAAATAGGAGAAACCACCAGCTAGTTCTTCAAGAACAAGTTTACAGACATCACATTTGATTTATGCTGGATCTGTGTTATCAACATCCATGCCTGTCTTTGGTCTGGGCAACCTCAAGTGACAAAACAGTAAAAAATCTGGTAGGATAGCATGAGATCTGATTGACAAATAAAACAAAGAGATAAATGTTCACCATCATAGGGTGTGCACTGAATCTATCCACTGCATTCTGTCCAGTGCATTCTGTCCAGGGCAATGCTTTGGGTATCGTGTATGCAGTGTAGTCCTGCACCTCTGACCTCTTTCACCAACATTTGTTCTAGGCTTTGTTTTCACTTCCTCAGTTCATTTGTTTTACATTTCAATGCCTGTTTTGTTATTTCTTATCAATTTTATTTCAGAATTAGCCTAATTTATCATCATCTTCTTTCTCTTACAACTATTGATACCAGCAGTTGTCCAGCCATTCTTCTTATTTCTTGAATTTATTGTTGTATACACATAAATACTGAACGCATAAATCTAGGCATAATAAACTCTTTGATAAAATATAAATAATCTCCGTCAATAATATTAATAATAAAATGCTGAATTATAGAATTATGTGACATAAATAGTATGCTTGCTACAAGTACACAATATATACACAAACACACACACGCATATATATATATAAATAGCAAAAGTAATGATAATGCTAACTGAAAGTAACAAGGTTGGCCCATGTGTCATCACACTCGTACCTCACTAATCGTTACATTCCATGTGTGACTAAACCTTTACTTTCACAGCTGATCGAAGAAAACAAAAATATGTGTACCCACAAAGTAGCCAGACAAACAATTTCTAGTCAAAGTTCATGATTATGTTTTCCCAGAAGGCTGAGATTATTTATGACAGTGCTCTGCTCTCTTAGTGATTATTTCAAGTGATTTTTCTATCCTCTGATTTTGATGATTATTTCTAATGGTGCTTGGAACTGAAGGTAATGATAATTTTAATGGTGCTCTAATCGTACTAAGTCTAATTATTATTTTAAATTGTTCAGTCCGGTGTGTTGTTGTGTTGACATCATCAATCAAGTGGTTAATATTCATTTCTGTAACCTATGGTGCCATTTCAACGGTTTGAGATGAATTATGTCTGTATTCCATAGTTCTCAATTCAAGCTGCACGACAGACATGACTAACAAAGATACCTTTTTCTAGGGGTGCCTAGCTGGTCATGCGTATTAGTACACATTTCTGCAGTGAGGCCCTGTCATCAGTTGGAGGTGAGAGATTTTATTTCTGGCATGGTAACCGTTGCTTTCGATTTTTATGTTGTCTAGTGTGTCCTTCTACCTTACTACTTCTTCTATGAGGACCTTTGTAGACTTGTTCATGATTTAATGTTATACCAACAAGTTTTGTACTAGATTAGATAGCTAGCTAGACACAAGCCAACCTTCCTTAATCGCCTCTTATGACACACATGGCATGTTACAGTTACTATTCTTTGTTTCCCTTATGGGCACAGTAACACATGGATAACACATATCACAAGTTTATAAATAAATACTTTTAAACTGGATGGCCGACAGGCATTTGAACATGTTCCAATAAAACAGCCCATTTATCACAAGTGAATTATGTTGAAGACCATTACTGTTGAAAAGACACCATTTGTGACAAGCCACCATAGAATGATTCTGAAGGTACATTATATAAGTCTTATAAAGTAGTACATTACATAAGACTTTTATGTAGTACACTACATTAGACTTTTAAAGTAGTACACTACATTAGACTTATAAAGTACTTCATTACATAAGACTTATAAAGTAGTGCATTACATAAGACTTATGAAGTATTACATTATATAAGACTTATAAAGTATTTAATTACATAAGACTTATAAAGTATTACATTTTATAAGACATAAAGTAGTACATTACAAAAGACTTTTAAAGTAGTACAATACATAAGACTTATAAAGTAGTACATTATATAAGAAGACTTATAAAGTAAGGAACCCTTTTCCACGCTCTCAGGCATAAGTAAAAAAAAAAAAAAAAGTAAAGATCCCTTTTCACACCTTTAGGCGCATCGGGCATAATGGAAGAGCATCCATATACTAAGGCCAGGTACTAAGTGAACATTGATCAACATTACGCCGGCCGTCTTTACTTTCCCATGACAGCCATCCTGGTACGCATTTTAGGCTAGGTCGACCTGCGACGCCCCATACCCTGATTAAAATCCCCTCAGCCAGCAGTGGGTTTCGATCGCAGTATGCTGGAATTACGAGTCAGACTAGCAACCCCTAAGCCACAGAAGCTGCTGCTCTCAGGCATACTGTGCATATAATTCTAGGTCTATATTTATAGACCAATTAGCACTTCATGAATGATGTAGTCAATATCATACAATCCACCTTTACTTTCCAGGACTTTACCTAGTACCAATTTAAGGCTCAGTTGACCTGGGAGCCAAGGTCATTTAAAAAAACCTAGCTCTGTTAGCATTTGGAGCCACGACCTTCAAATCAGTAAGCGTGCATATATGAATTATAACTTTATTGTTTGGCTGATCCAGAAACCGTATAGCAGCAGTACCTGAATTCTGGACATCTTTCCAAAATGCCAAAAAGAATGACGTGCACATACAAGTGTTTATCTGCTGTTGATGTGTTTTGTATGAAACAGCAAAGCACCAAGGAGCGGCAAGACATATGAAGCTGCAAAGCACCAAGTAGTGGCGAACTTCTTTTTCCTCAATATTTGAATCACACGATGGTCAAGAAAGGACTTGAAAGATAGATCATACATAATGAGCCCGATGATGTCAGCTGAGTTAAGAACAGACATCCCAGCCCTCCAGTCATTCCCATAAATGCTTTGTCCCTATCTTCAGCAACCAGTGCACAGTTTCAATTCTGATAGTACTAGTAGATGTCTGACTGGATGTCCGTCTTGCTTGTCCTCCAAGTGTGAAGTTTATGCCAGATCTTCTGGTCATTCCTGCTGTACCGTTCTTTCCAAAACATGGTGATTGACTTGTGCTTCTGCACTGTTCACTGGCTCCCAAATGGCCTTGATTACATCTAGCTTGTCATACATCAGTTTATCACCAAATGGTGAAAAACATAGAAGTCTGTCTATCTGTTCCTTTCCCAGGACACCTACATAGCCTGAAGAAAATGTTCAGTGTAGTTAGTGTCCTTTGGATAGTTTTTCCAAATGATGCCAGTGTGTTGGGAAATGAAAAGCCATATAGAATGGCTAGTTCTGCAAACTTGACAGTGAACTCATGCATGACCAGTTAGATGTTGTAAGGTTCCTTTGGGAGCAAGTGAACAGTGCAGAGGCATAAAGAGATCATCATGAGCTGAGAAGAAGGATGCTGCAGGAAGTGACCACAGAATCAGTCCATGATCAACACTTAGAGGCAAGGTGAGAATGACATACCATTAGACTGTTACTGGTACTATTAGAGCTGGAACTCTGCACTGAAGGGAATGCAGTACTTATAGGAATGCCCTGAATGCTATAATGCTGATTCTTAATTCAACATTTGACAATGAGATGAGACTGCAGGTTCTGTCCAAGGCCTTCTATGGTGGCTTGTCACACAACTGTTAGACAGTTTTTTAACAAGTTATTTACAATTCACCCGTCTAATGAAAAAATTTAAAATGAGATACACAGATAAACTGTCAGGAGTTAACAAAAAAAAAAAAATCACATATTTACAACAATCTTTTAAAATAACCATTCTCAATTAAATTGCCATCATGAAAATTTCATGACAATGTGATTATACTGACATCTGTACAATGTAGCTTTTAGGAAAAGAAACATAAACACACGAACACAAAACGGATCTTGGTGTACATTCATTCTAATGCTGAGTTGGCTACACTATAAACTGATTTAGTCTATTTTTCAGTCAGTCTTTCCCTTATATTTGGTGAGAATCAAAATATTATGTTATTTCAGTCGGTCTTCATCCATATGGTTGTTGAGAATGTCACTCTTCTGTCACTTTATTCAGTCTTCATTCATGTGATATGGTTGTTGAGAATGTCACTCTTCTGTCACTTTATTCACTCTTCATTCATGTGATATGGTTGTTGAGAATGTCACTCTTCTGTCACTTTATTCACTCTTCATTCATGTGATATGGTTGTTGTGAATGTCACTCTTCTGTCACTTTATTCACTCTTCATTCATGTGATATGGTTGTTGAGAATGTCACTCTTCTGTCACTTTATTCACTCTTCATTCATGTGATATGGTTGTTGAGAATGTCACTCTTCTATAGCTTTATTCACTCTTCATTCATGTGATATGGTTGTTGAGAATGTCACTCTTCTGTCACTTTATTCAGTCTTCATTCATGTGATATGGTTGTTGAGAATGTCACTCTTCTGTCACTTTATTCACTCTTCATTCATGTGATATGGTTGTTGAGAATGTCACTCTTCTGTCACTTTATTCACTCTTCATTCATGTGATATGGTTGTTGAAAATGTCACTCTTCTATCACTTTATTCACTCTTCATTCATGTGATATGGTTGTTGAAAATGTCACTCTTCTATCACTTTATTCAGTCTTCATTCATGTGATGTGGTTGTTGAGAATGTCAGGTTTTTTTTGTCACTTCAGTCAGTCTTCCTTGTATGGTTTGTGAAAAAAGGATTGTTCTGTCATTTGAATCAGTACTCTTTTTATAGCGTTTGAGAATCTGACTGTTCTGTCATTTCAGTCAAGTTTTATTTGTATGTTCTTTAAGACTGTCACTGTTCTGTCATTTTAGCTGGTCTTCATTCATATAGTATGTGAGAATGCCACTCTTCTGTCACTTCAGCAGTCTTCATGCTTACGGACCTTGGAAATGACATTGTTCTATCATTTCAATTAGGCTTCATTGATATGCTTGGGATTTTAGTCCTCGTTTTTTTTGGGGGGATGGGGGGGGGGGGGGGGGGGAGAGGGGTATAATGGACCAACTGCCTCCCTAACAAGTATGTCATAAGACTCGACTTATTAGCGGGGTTTGCATCTGTTTAAGAGGTAAGGAACCAACAGTCTGCATATAAATAAGCCAGATTTATAAAACGATTGTGCAAGCAAAACTCAACTTCTAGAACAAGACTAAAATGAAGAAGTGGGCGACCAAACAGAATTTTTCACCGGAATTTACAATTGCTGAACAGTTAGAAGAAAATTTTTCTCTTATTTGCTTCTTCATAACGCTGCTGTTGTTTATTTCTGTCTCTTATAGAACTTATGACACAGGTGAATGCCCTACCCTGTCTTATGTCAGTTTTTGCATGTATAGTTTTGTTTGAGAATCTGACTGTTCTCTCTTGGTCAATTTTTGTTGTTGTTGGGGTGGAGGTGGGGGGGGGGGGGGGGGGTTGTTGTCTTTTGACAGCAATGGTCACTGACAGCAATGGTCACTGACAGCAATGGTCACTGACAGCAATGGTCACTGACAGCAATGGTCACTGACAGCAATGGTCACTGACAGCAATTGTCACTGACAAAATGAGAGTATAAAAAACAATGTCATGATTATTTATAATCAAATCCAACAGATAAACATCACCACAATGGCATGTTCATTACAACTGTGACTTAATTTAAAAAGTTGTCAACAACATTTGTTTACTTTTGCAAAATTAACACACACACAAAATAATAATTCTAAACTGTTAAGATAACTTACTGGTATTTACTTTGAAAACATCCGATAATTATAACTTACTGGTATTTACTTTGAAAACATCCGATAATTATAACTTACTGGTATTTACTTTGAAAACATCCGATAATTATAACTTACTGGTATTTACTTTGAAAACATCCGATAATTCAGCCTGGTTTTTCTGGCATACTTGATCATTAGATACTTGATACTGTTATGGAATTTGGTAAAATACTTTTCTGTAGTTCAGGTCTATTTAATAACTAAGTTTCCTCAGGGCCCCAAACGATGAAAAAAGAGGGTCATCGTGGTCCAGAGGCCCCAACCCCAGCATAAAACCATCATTAATACAATACAGTTGATAATGATCCCAGGGCCACATGCTAGGTCTCTGTGGGCCACTTACTAGGTCTCTGTGGGCCACTTGCTAGGTCTCTGTTGGTCACTTGCTAGGTCTCTGTGGGCCCCATGCTAGGTCTCTGTGGGCCACATGCTAGGTCTCTGTGGGCCACATGCTAGGTCTCTGTGGGCCACATGCTAGGTCTCTGTGGACCACATGCTAGGTCTCTGTGGGCCACATGCTAGGTCTCTGTGGGTGACATGCTAGGTCTCTGGGGGCCACATGTTAGGTCTTTGGGGGCCACATGTTAGGTCTCTGGGGGCCACACGCTAGGTCTCTGGGGGCCACATGCTAGGTTTCTGGGAGCCACACGCTAGGTCTCTGGGTGCCACATGCTAGGTCTCTGGGGGCCACACTCTAGGTCTCTGTGGGCCACTTGCCAGGTCTTTGCGGGCCACATGCTAGGTCTCTGTGGGTCTCTTGCTAGGTCTCTGTGGGCCACATGCTAGGTCTCTGTGGGCCACATGCTAGGTCTCTGTGGGCCACTTACTAGGTCTCTGTGGGCCACACGCTAGGTCTCTGTGGGTCACTTGCTAGGTCTCTAGGGGTCATGTGTGAACCACTAGCTGAACAGCCCTACTGTAGCTGCTACATGAACAGAAAAAGTACCATGTCAAAAACAATAGAACCTTTCCTTTAAAGGAAAATACAAAAACTGCAGTCAAAAACAGCTGCTATTTTTTAGTGTCATAAGACCAGTTTCCAAAAAAATCAAAAGACATAATTTAAAAAAAACAAAAACAAAAAAACACAGAGAATTGTAAACATGTATCACAAGACCAGCAATTGACCATCAAAAAGGCAGCTCTTAATGTAGGTCATCTGGTATAATTACCATGACAAAAATGAATACCTCAGACACAGCAGAAAAGATGAAACGAAACACAAAACAGATGAATAAATAGTAAAGTAGAAGCAATGAACAACAAGGTATGCGGGACACACTACAGATAGACTGGAAGTCAGTGTCTGAAGTGACAAAGTTTCAGTAGTTTAAACATCACAGACTGACATTCACCTATTCAACAGGCAGATGTGAAAAGTAATCAGTGAATGAAGTGTCTAGAGTTTCAATAGTTTAAACTTTCAAACATAACAGAAAAACAATGCTCATGCTTGTATAAAGCACTCACTAACAAATAGATGGGAATTGAGTGCATGAAGTGTCAAAAGTTTGCTTAGTCTAAACATCCAAACATACAATGCTTATGTGTGTTTAAAGTATTCACTAACAAATAGATGGGAGGTCAGTGCATGAAGTGTCAAAAGTTTGTTTAGTCTAAACATCCAAACATACAATGCTTATGTGTGTTTAAAGTATTCACTAACAAATAGATGGGAGGTCAGTGCATGAAGTGTCAAAAGTTTGTGTAGTCTAAACATCCAAACATACAATGCTCATGTGTGTTTAAAGCATTCACTAACAAACAGATGGGAAGTCAGTGCATGAAGTGTGAAGAGTTTGTTTAGTCTAAACATCCAAACATACAATGCTCATGTGTGTTTAAAGCATTCACTAACAAACAGATGGGAAGTCAGTGCATGAAGTGTGAAGAGTTTGTTTAGTCTAAACATCCAAACATACAATGCTTATGTGTGTTTAAAGCATTCACTAACAAATAGATGGGAGGTCAGTGCATGAAGTGTCAAAAGTTTGTGTAGTCTAAACATCTAAACAAACAATGCTCATGTGTGTTTAAAACATTCACTAACAATTAAATGGGAAGCCAGTTTATGAAGTGTCAAGAGTTTCTGTTTTACATTCAAACAAACAATGCTCATGCTAAACATTCACATTATCTAATATAGAGCTGACAAGTCAGCTCATGAAGCTACCAACATAACATCAATAATAGCTTGGATCAGCGGCAGTTGCAAACACTCCCTCTGTTTAGTCTTTACTGTGAGTCATCAGATGTGGAATTATCATCAATGTCATCACGGTAATCATCATCATCATCGTCGGAACTACTTGAATTAGACACATTAAATGCGAGAGCTTGTGCTGCATAGGCAGGTTTCAGGCCTGTTTTTGGCACATGATCCGCCTGTGGTGGTTTCACTGAGCGCATGCGGTCAATGACTGCCCGAATTCCACCAACTCTGCTAGAGCGGGTCTTGTCTGAAGCTGCCTTCTTTCCTGAGCTGCATCCCGGTTTAGTAGCATGACTAGCTGCATTTACCTGTGGTTTTGCCTGAGGCTTCAAGCTGATATCAATTTGTGGTTTTCTCCTCACCGTGCTCCGTATCCAGCAATCGTCCTGGGTGTGGGCCACGCCATTTTGTGATTGAAAGTAGGAATTCTCCTGTCTTCGAAACAAGATTGGTGTTTGGGCTTTACTGTTCCCTTTTCTCCTCGACAAAAGTGATGAAAAGTGACGAGTTTGGCCCGAACTACCATCTTTACTGTCGCCAGCTCCTTTGGGCAATTTGCCACCAAGTGAGCGTAAATTATCCCCACCACTGTTTATAATATTTGTTGAAGCATTTGGTTTGAAATTCTGTGGCTTGACGTCACCTCCAGCCCTCCCATTCTGTACAGACAAGACCTGTTTGTTAACTGGCCGTTTCTCGGAGCTGGATGAAGAATCAGTCTCGGTGTCAATGAGGTCGGACGAATCGCTGGACTCGGAATCAGAAAATATGTTAGCACGTGCATTCTGTCGCCACATGGCAGCCAAGGCTGGGTCTGTTTTGGGGGCTGTGGTGGATTTGTTTGCTGGCTTACTTTGTGCCTGCACTGCTGCTGGTGTTGGCGGTGCAGCCTAGGGATGAACAAAGTAAACTATAAACAGTGACAAAATACTTTCAAGAAATTATGCTTGCAAATCTGTATATATTTGGTCATGAAATTATAAGCTGGTTTGACTATCTTTTCTTGACTCAGGTAAAGGTGGATGACCACTTCATGACTGAGTGCAACAAACTAAGGTAGCAATGCTGCAGTCTCAATCATTCACAATGCTAAGAAGGCAGGTGGCAGTGTTTGGCTCTCAACAATTCACAGTGCAAGGAGGTGAGGTTGAATTGCTGGAGTCTCGACCATTTATAGTGCAAGAAAGTGAGGCTGCATTGCTGGAGTCTCGACCATTTATAGTGCAAGAAAGTGAGGCTGCATTGCTGGAGTCTCTACCATTTATAGTGCAAGAAAGTGAGGCTGCATTGATGGAGTCTCGACCATTTATAGTGCAAGAAAGTGAGGCTGCATTGCTGGAGTCTCGACCATTTATAGTGCAAGAAAGTGAGGCTGCATTGCTGGAGTCTCGACCATTTATAGTGCAAGAAAGTGAGGCTGCATTGCTGGAGTCTCGACCATTTATAGTGCAAGAAAGTGAGGCTGCATTGCTGGAGTCTCGATCATTTATAGTGCAAGCAAGTGAGGTTGCAGTGCTGGGGTCTCGATAACTTAAGAGTGAAAAGAAGTGAGGTTTCAGTGCTGAAGTCTTAATAATTCACATTTTATGGAAGTGAGGTAACAGTGCTAGGGTCTCAACCAGTCACAGTGAGTGGATTTAGGTAACAGTGCTAGGGTCTCAACCAGTCACAGTGAGTGGAAGTGAGGTAACAGTGCTAGGGTCTCAACCAGTCACAGTGAGTTTAAGTGAGGTAACAGTGCTGGGGTCTCAACCAGTCACATTGAGTGGAAGTGAGGTAACAGTGCTAGGGTCTCAACCAGTCACAGTGAGTTTAAGTGAGGTAACAGTGCTGGGGTCTCAACCAGTCACATTGAGTGGAAGTGAGGTAACAGTGCTGGGGTCTCAACCAGTCACAGTGAGTGGAAGTGAGGTAACACTGCTGGGGTCTCAACCAGTCACAGTGAGTGGAAGTTAGGTAACAGTGCTAGGGTCTCAACCAGTCACAGTCAGTGGAAGTGAGGTAACAGTGCTAGGGTCTCAACCAGTCACAGTGAGTGGAAGTGAGGTAACACTGCTGGGGTCTCAACCAGTCACATTGAGTGGAAGTTAGGTAACAGTGCTAGGGTCTCAACCAGTCACAGTGAGTGGAAGCTAGGTAACAGTGCTAGGGTCTCAACCAGTCACAGTGAGTGGAAGTCAGGTAACAGTGCTAGGGTCTCAACTAGTCACAGACAGTGGAAGTGAGGTAACAGTGCTAGGGTCTCAACCAGTCACAGTGAGTGGAAGTTAGGTAACACTGCTGGGGTCTCAACCAGTCACAGTGAGTGGAAGCTAGGTAATAGTGCTAGGGTCTCAACCAGTCACAGTGAGTGGAAGTGAGGTAACACTGCTGGGGTCTCAACCAGTCACAGTGAGTGGATTTAGGTAACAGTGCTAGGGTCTCAACCAGTCACAGACAGTGGAAGTGAGGTAACAGTGCTGGGGTCTCAACCAGTCACAGTGAGTGGAAGTGAGGTAACAGTGCTAGGGTCTCAACCAGTCACAGTGAGTGGAAGTTAGGTAACAGTGCTAGGGTCTCAACCAGTCACAGTCAGTGGAAGTTAGGTAACAGTGCTAGGGTCTCAACCAGTCACATTGAGTGGAAGTCAGGTAACAGTGCTAGGGTCTCAACCAGTCACAGTCAGTGGAAGTTAGGTAACAGTGCTAGGGTCTCAACCAGTCACATTGAGTGGAAGTTAGGTAACAGTGCTAGGGTCTCAACCAGTCACAGTCAGTGGAAGTTAGGTAATAGTGCTAGGGTCTCAACCAGTCACAGTGAGTGGAAGTTAGGTAACAGTGCTAGGGTATCAACCAGTCACAGACAGTGGAAGTGAGGTAACAGTGCTGGGGTCTCAACCAGTCACAGTGAGTGGAAGTTAGGTAACAGTGCTAGGGTCTAAACCAGTCACATTGAGTGGAAGTGAGGTAACAGTGCTAGGGTCTCAACCAGTCACAGTGAGTGGAAGTTAGGTAACAGTGCTAGGGTCTCAACCAGTCACAGTGAGTGGAAGCTAGGTAACTGCTAGGGTCTCAACCAGTCACAGTGAGTGGAAGCTAGGTAATAGTGCTAGGGTCTCAACCAGTCACAGTGAGTGGAAGTGAGGTAACAGTGCTGGGGTCTCAACCAGTCACAGTGAGTGGAAGTGAGGTAACAGTGCTGGGGTCTCAACCAGTCACATTGAGTGGAAGTTAGGTAACAGTGCTAGGGTCTCAACCAGTCACAGTGAGTGGAAGCTAGGTAACAGTGCTAGGGTCTCAACCAGTCACAGTGAGTGGAAGTTAGGTAACAGTGCTAGGGTCTCAACCAGTCACAGTGAGTGGAAGCTAGGTAACAGTGCTAGGGTCTCAACCAGTCACAGTGAGTGGAAGTGAGGTAACAGTGCTAGGGTCTCAACCAGTCACAGACAGTGGAAGTGAGGTAACAGTGCTAGGGTCTCAACCAGTCACAGTCAGTGGAAGTGAGGTAACAGTGCTAGGGTCTCAACCAGTCACAGTGAGTGGATGTTAGGTAACAGTGCTAGGGTCTCAACCAGTCACAGACAGTGGAAGTGAGGTAACAGTGCTAGGGTCTCAACCAGTCACAGTGAGTGGAAGCTAGGTAACAGTGCTAGGGTCTCAACCAGTCACAGTGAGTGGAAGTGAGGTAACAGTGCTAGGGTCTCAACCAGTCACAGACAGTGGAAGTGAGGTAACAGTGCTAGGGTCTCAACCAGTCACAGTGAGTGGAAGTTAGGTAACAGTGCTAGGGTCTCAACCAGTCACAGTGAGTGGAAGTGAGGTAACAGTGCTGTGGTCTCAACCAGTCACAGTGAGTGGAATCGAGGTAATGGTGCTGGGGTCTTAACCGGTCACAGTACTGGGGTCTTAACCAGTCACAGTACTGGGGTCTTAACCAGTCACAGTACACCACAGTAATTCTCCAGCATGGTGTCTCACTAGTGACCCCTGCATATATAAATCATGGATGATGTTGCTGATATCAGCTCAGTTGTCTAGTTTTAAACTCCTGTTACAGAATGAAGCCCTGGCTTGTCCTAGTCATGTAAGAATAGCAGACAGACTTCCCTGACGTAGAATAGTGCTATGTAAGAAATTTGGTCACCTTGCTTCATAGTGCATTAACATTTGTCTTACAGTTATGGAAATGATAATTTGACTGAAATTCAATGAGGGGTGTATAGAGGTTCTAGGAGATATTTAACACTCAAGGGGAAACAAAAGCTGCCTTTTAATCAGGTTGCAACTGGTACTAGTAGCATGTCAATTCTTTGTTGGCTAATCTTCTTCTTCTTCTTCTTCTTCACGTTCACTGGCTGTAAACTCCAGTGAAAAGTTCTGGTTGTTTGTCCTCTTCTGGACTTTTAGTCTTTTTTCCAGAACCTGTGTGTTGCCTGTGCATCCATTTTACAGATATGACTCATCTGCATGCAGCTGTTGGTTCCTTGTCTCTCAGGCAGATGCATTCCGACTTCGAAGGAAGCTCCCAATTAGTCAATTCTTATGCCATGCTTTTTTGTTAGGGAGTGGGTCTATTCTTGTCTTCCCTATAAAAGGGCTCCGGAACCCAGACAGGGATGTTGGTTACTGAAGGAGGGGATGGAGCAAATGAGGGAATGTCCCGAATTAATTAGTTAGTCTTTCCTCTTGAGCTTAGGGCGGCACATAGGGCAGAGGTCATAGCTCTCTATGTCTGGCGGTTCATTGCCACCTGCTTTAGGTCTTGGATGTTTGTCAGGCCCATTGTTCAGCCTGATGATGATTCTTCGCAGTCTCCCTTGGTCTTCCCCCTTTTCTTTGAAACTTATGTCCTGAGGGCAGTGATGTTAATTCTCAATTCATTCATTCAGTTCTCTTGATTGGTTTCACCCTGCCTCTCCTCCCCTCCCACCTCCTGTTGTCACAACGTATTCCAATTCTAAATTTCTCATTCATGCCCAAACATTGCAGACTGCCTACTGCTGATGCAGGTTACCTAATTACCCAGTTACATGCCATAACATGAAACTTTTCTTCTTCTTTCTTCTTCACGTTCACAAGCTGTACACTCTGGTGGAAAGTTCTGGTTGTTCGTTCGCTTCTGGACTGCAGTCCTGCCCCAGAACTTCAGTGTTGCTTGTACATCAGTTTTACAGATCTGATTCACTTGAATGCAGACTGCTGGTTCCCTGCACTCTGACTTCAAAGGAAGCTCCCAATCAGTCGACTCTTACGACACGCTCTATGGTAGGCAGTGGGTCTATTCATGTTTTCCCCATAATGTGGCCCCGGAACCCACAAGGGGAACATGACAATCTGTAATCACTGATCAACAGCCTACTAGTCTAGACTGATTAATGTAAATACAAATGATTAATTTGAACACAAAATGACAATCTGTGATCAATGATCAACAATATGCCAGTCTGGACTGATTAACAAGACATAATATGACATTCTGTAATCACTGATCAACAGCCTGCCAGTATGGACTGATTAACGTGACATGACATTCTGTAATCACTGATCAACAACCTGCAAGTTTGGACTGATTAATGTGACATGACATTCTGTAATCACTGATCAATAATCCGCCAGTCTGGATTCATAAGCATGACATAACATGACATTCTGTAATCATTAATCAACAATCTTCCAGACTGGACAGATTAACGTGACATAACATGGCAATCTGTAATCACTGATCAACAACCCGCCAGTCTGGACTGATTAACGTGTCATGGGATTCTAAAATCCCTGATCAACAACTCACCAGTCTGGACTGATTAATGTGACATGACAATCTGTAATCACTGATCAACAACCCGCCAGTCTTGACTGATTAACGTGACATAAAATGAAAATCTGTAATCACTGATCAACAACTCACCAGTCTGGACTGATTAATGTGACATGACAATCTGTAATCACTGATCAACAACTCACAAGTCTGGATTGATTAATGTGACATGACAATCTGTAATCACTGATCAACAACCCGCCAGTCTTGACTGATTAACGTGACATAAAATGAAAATCTGTAATCACTGATCAACAACTCACCAGTCTGGACTGATAAATGTGACATGACAATCTGTAATCACTGATCAACAACTCACCAGTCTGGACTGATTAATGTGACATGACAATCTGTAATTACTGATCAACAACCAGCTAGTCTGGACTGATTAACATGACAATGAAAGAGACTATCTACATTCTTTGGTCATGTGATGGCAATGAGAAAACTGGAGTTAGTTAGTTAGTTAGTTAGTTAGTTAGTTAGTTGGGTTATCGTCATTGCACTCCGGACATGTCCATAGGTGCTCAGATCCTCCCCTCAGTATGAACCCCAACGTCCGATGGCTAATAGTACCAGTTCTATGTTGATTAACAAGTCTTCTGACGTGTCCGGTGTGCGTCTCGTTTTTTGCTGTGCCGATCTTAATTCCCAAGTCTGCCATTCTGGCGAGTGATGTGGATTCACTGCCACCAAAGTCCTCTATCCTTCCCATTTCTCTGAGGGCATTGATAATATCAGCATGATCCATAGGCCGACCGTCGGTAGTGATAGCGGATCCAGCCAACCTGTCAGCTCTTTCATTTCCATCGACGCCTGCGTGTCCCGGAACAAAAATAAAGGTGACTCCACGCACAGTGGACTTCTGTAATGATTCAAGCCATTGTCTTCGCACTGAACCTGCCTGAACCCTCCGGATCATACTCATTGAATCACTGAGTATACATATGCGGGTGTATTTTTGTGTTTCAAGCCAGGCAAACGCTTGCGTCACTGCCATCACCTCCATCGTCATGCTGCTGGTTGTCATGGAGAAGGCACCGTTGGCTTCTTTGACTGTTCTGCCCGCTGAGCGTGCTGTAAATGCCCATGCGCTTCTTCTTTGGCGTATAACGGATCCGTCTGCGTAGATTAGTGCATCTGCTTCGTCTGAATTTTCACCGATGAGAGCGTTGACCTCTGCATTAACAGCTACAGGATTCTCTTCTCTACATCGCCTGTTGAGTGTGACAATACAGGAAAATGTACAAATAAACGCCTGAGGCACAGGTATCCATTCTGCACCAGGTATGATGTCGGTTAGGCTGCATATTTGCCTAATAACATCTTCTGCCCGACCTAGCCACGATTTTCCCCTCTTCAGTCTGTCGCCCTTTTCACTAAAAAGCGCTTGATGCAGTGGGTGTTTCTTATCAGCACATATTTTGAGGTATGCCCGAGCCCTCCACATCCTGATCCTTTGGTTCATTGTTGGAAAGTCAAGTAGATACCTCATTGCTTCACAGGATGTGTCTCTTGTACATCCCAAAATAATGCGCATGGCTTCATTTTGCACCTTTTCGAGTCTTTCAATCTGGGTAGCACTGACAGTGAGGATGGCCAGAGCGTATTCAATGGGTGAAAGGACCAGACCGTAGAATAGAAGTATTAGTAGTCTTTGCTCGATATTGGAAGCAGCCATAATCCTCATTGCAGATAGACCTTTGCGTGCTTTTGTTATCACATGGTCAACGTGTTCCCTGAATGACAAGCTGCGATCGAACCTCACCCCGAGAAACGTCATAACGTTGGTTCTGATCAATATATTATCACGCATTTTCACTTCTGGTAAGTCCGACTTGACAATGTGATTGTTCAAAGAGAACCATGACACTGATGCCTTTGAAGGATTGACATAGGCATTGGAACCATCACACCAGGCGGCAATTCGATCGAGTTCTTTGTGCATTGTGCTGGCGATCTCCTGTCTATCACGCCCTCGTCGATAAATCAAAATGTCATCAGCAAATGACAAAGTCCTTCCTTTTCCATTCAACTGCTGCTCAGTGATCATCACCGTATAAACGTTGAATAAGACTGGTGATAGCGGTGATCCCTGTGGCAAGCCTGGACATATCGTTTGCGGTTCTGAGGACCAGCTACCACATCTTAGTACAATCTTTCTCTGGAACAGGATCGCAGCAATCCAGCGGATCAGAATAGGATTGACTTCTAGTTTAAGCAGTAATTGCATTAAATATTCGTATGGTACTTTATTGTAGGCATCTTCTAAGTCCAACACTGCCGCACATGTCTCTTCTTTAATCTGAAATCCCTCGTACACATCGTAGGCGAAAACAGCAGCATTGAACCATGTCTCTTTCTTCAACCTGTACCCTCCAAGTGTTGATGGGAACTTATCATGTAGTTCCAAGTAGGTGGTCAATCTTTGTGCGACAATTTTTTCCAAAAGTTTGCCAACAGTATTCTGCATCGAGATGATTCTGTAGCCGCAGATCTTTGAGTGGTCTTTATTAGGCTTTGGTAGTGGGAACAAATAACTATGGAGCCATTCCTCTTGTATCTGGCCACTCTGGATGCTGATATTGAATTCCTTTGCCACGCTTTTCAAATCAGCATTCGACATCATCAGCATGTCATTGTATCGGATGCCGTCAGGGCCTGGAGCAGTGCTGCGCGATTTCTTGAGGCAAGTTCTTAAGGTGTCTGCAGTGATTGTGAAATCAGTGCCTAGCTCAGTGTTCTCGCACAGCATCAACAGTTTCATCTTAACCCCTATTCTTGCAGCTTCGTCTTTTTGGTCAGTTTGCTCCAAGTAGCGCGCAAGAAGGGTTTTTTCCTTTATCAGCATCAGTTCTCTGCCATATCAGGTCTGTACCCTGAAAATCAGGGATACCCCTTGGTCGTGCGGCGCCGTGCATGCTCCGTTGAAGGCGCCAGAATGTCACAAGAGATCCCTCGGAGCAAACGCTCTTGCAGAATTCGTTCCATTTCGCTGTCTTGGCTTCTTTGGCAATTAACTTGAAAGCGACTGTCCGCTTGTTAACCTCATCTTTTAGACTGATCAGGCGTTCAGAAAGTGACGGATCAATTTTCCTTGCCTTTTGCCATGCCTTGACAGCGTTCCTTTTTTCTAGCCACGCCATGTTGACTACTTCATTCCACCATGGTGGCTGGGCCCATCTCTCCCGCCGTCTGCGATCTGCTCTTGTTTTACGTCGTCTGATTTTGCTAATGGCATCTTGCCCTGTACGGTCATATCGGTCGGTCGGTCGGTCGGTCGGTCGGTCGGTCAGTCAGTCAGTCAGTTAGTTAGTTAGTTAGTCAGTCAGTCAGTTAGTTAGTTAGTTAGTTAGTTAGTTAGTCAGTTAGTTAGTTAGTTAGTTAGTTAGTTAGTCAGTTAGTTAGTTAGTTGGGTTATCATTATTGCACTCCGGACATGTCCATAGGTGCTTAGATCCTCCTGTCAGTATGAACCTTAATGTCTGATGGCTAATAGAACCAGTTCTACGTTGATTAACAAGTCTTCTGGTGTGCGGCTCGTTTTTTGCTATGCTGATCTTAATTCCCAAGTCTGCCATTCTGGTGAGTGATGTGGATGCACTGCCCCTAAAGTCCTCTATCCTTCCCATTTCTCTGAGGGCATTGTGATCTGATTAACATGACAATGTAACACAATCTTTAATCACTGACCATTAACTCACCAGTCTGAATGTTCCCTCTGACCTAGTAATCAGATCCTCCATGTCTTCTTTGAAGCCTGCCATATGTGCAAAAGACTGAAGGCACTCTAAGATATCTCCTGTGAAGAGGAAGGTGAAACCATAAGTCATGACCAAGTTTTAGACAACGGCCATTAACATGAATCATACAACAACCAACAACATCTATCATTCAACAGCCACCAACTTGTTCTAGACAATAAACACAAACATGTTTTAGACAACAGCCACCAACCTGTTCTAGACAATAACCACCAACTTGTATTAGACAACAGCCACTAACATTTTTTAGACAACTGTCACTAATATGTTTTAGACAACAGTCACCAACATGTTTTAGACAACAGCCACCAACATGTTTTAGACAACAGCCACCAACCTGTTCTAGACAATAACCACCAACTTGTATTAGACAACAGCCACTAACATTTTTTAGACAACTGTCACTAATATGTTTTAGACAACAGTCACCAACATGTTTTAGACAACAGCCACCAACATGTTTTAGACAACAGCCACCAACACGTTTTAGACAACAGCCACCAACATGTTTTAGACAACAGCCACCAACATGTTTTAGACAACAGCCACCAACATGTTTTAGACAACAGCCACCAACATGTTTTAGACATCAGCCACCAACATGTTTAAGACAACAGCCACCAACATATTTTAGACAACAGCCACCAAAATGTTTTAGACATCAGCCACAAACATGTTTTAGACAACAGCCACCAACAGCCAGTTTTTCAGTTATGTTTACTTATGGAGACTGGGTAGTTGGTAAAGGTAATGCCATAGAATTTAATGACTTGTGATATCTTCACATCTGGGAAGAAATCTGGCTTTTCTTTTCCATTTCCCTGGACCCATGATCTGTGATGTTGTTATATTTATCTTAACACCTCTTCCTAGCCTGAATTCCATGAATGTGTTTAGGTGTTTATTGGGTTTTTCCACCCACATATTTACTGCTTGAAGGGAAAAAGGCAGTGTCATCTGCATATGCGATGAGTTTATATTCTCTCATTTTAGGCATAGAATTGCCTTTGATAGTTGTGACCTGTCTAATTTTTTCTAACAGTGGTCCTAAAAACAAAAAGTTTAAGAGTGGTGACTAAGGGCACCCTTGTCTTACTGACCGTGTAAACTGAAAGGCCGAAGTCAACGAGTTATTTACTAGTACGTTGCTTTCTGGATTCGTGTACATAATTTGTATCCAATTTTTTTTTAAATATGGGTCTATTTTACACTGTGTCAATGAGCTGAGTATATATGAGTGTGAGATCCTGTCAAAAGTTTTCTACTGGTCCAAAGACAGGAGAGAGGATTGACAGTTTTTCTGATGTGTAAAAGTAATTAGGTCTCTAATGAAATGTGTTTGTTTATGTATGTTTCTGTTTTCAACGCTATAATGTTGATTTGTATGTATTTCGTCCATGACGGGCTGAAGTTTCCTTGTCAATGTTTTTGTTAGAATTTTATAATCAATGTTTAAAAGAGATATTTGTCTATAATTTGTCAGCAATAGCCTGGCTAGAAACACTCACTTTCACCCGGACATGCTTTCTCAGCGACTCAATGAATACGTTCAAGAAGGTCGAGAAGTGTTGTATACCCAGACAGTGGGTGGAGTCCATGAGTAGATCTAAGCTGACAATAATCAGTGTTTGTTCCGGGGCTGACAGACTTGCAAGTGATGTTCACATGGCCAACAGACCAGCAATGGACAGGGTTGATATACTGAATGCCCTCAGAGAGGTGACTTGATTAAACAACTCAAGAAATGATTGTGAATCTGCAACAATGACGAGACTACACGAGCATAACATCAAAAGGAGTGAAGCCAGACAAGAGCGATACACAGGGGCCCAAAGAAGAATTGTAAACCGACATAGAACTGGTGTAATAAGCCACTATACGCTGGGAGAGATACTGAAGAGGGGATCTGCACACTTATGAATGGTTCGATGTGTGATGATGATAATTGGTCAACTAACTTGCCAGCTATTAGTGCTGCAGCAGACATAATATCTGTAGTTAACTGGTTAAAATGTGATTACCTTGAGAGACAAAATCTTTAGCTCTCTTGCCATGCCGAAATGGTCCTACTGCTTCTCGGTTAAACAAAACCCTGGGGACAGTCCATCTGACAGTATCAATGATGCCGGCAAATGGCTGGACCTGGGAAATCAAATAGGGTATCCCATGAAGAGGTTGTGACAGTAATGGTAACCTATTTATCATTAAGGACATAACAAGCAGAGGTTATGACAGTAATTGTAATGTATATCATTAAGGACATGCCAAGAAGAGTTTACAACTGTAATAGTAACATGTATCTCATTAAGGATATTCTATAGAGGGTTATGACAGTAATAGTAACAAACATCATTAAGAGGTTATGACACTAATAATAACATATTTCATTAAGGACATCACAAGCAGAGATTATGACAGTAACAGTAAGATATATCATAAGTGACATCACAAGCAAAGATTATGACATTTATAGTAATAAATATATAACTATGGAGACCACAAGAAGAGGATAAGTCTCATACTAACAAATATCACTAGGACATCACAAGAAGAGGATAAGTCTCATACTAACAAATATCACTAGGACACCACAAGAAGAGGATAAGTCTCATACTAACAAATATCATTAGGACATCACAAGAAGAGGATAAGTCTCATACTAACAAATATCATTAGGACATCACATGAAGAGGATAAGTCTCATACTAACAAATATCACTAGGACATCACAAGAAGAGGATAAGTCTCATACTAACAAATATCACTAGGACATCACATGAAGAGAATAAGTCTCATATTAACAAATATCACTAGGACATCACAAGAAGAGGATAAGTCTTATACTAACAAATATCACTAGGACATCACAAGAAGAGGATAAGTCTCATACTAACAAATATCACTAGGACATCACAAGAAGAGGATAAGTCTCATACTAACAAATATCACTAGGACATCACAAGAAGAGGATAAGTCTCATACTAACAAATATCACTAGGACATCACAAGAAGAGGATAAGTCTCATACTAACAAATATCACTAGGACATCATAAAAAGAGGATAAGTCTCATACTAACAAATATCACTAGGACATCACATGAAGAGGATAAGTCTCATACTAACAAATATCACTAGGACATCACATGAAGAGGATAAGTCTCATACTAACAAATATCACTAGGACATCACATGAAGAGGATAAGTCTCACACTAACAAATATCACTAGGACATCACATGAAGAGCTATGAAAATAAAACTAAATAAACAGCAAAGACCAGTAAACAGGAAGCCGTGGTAGAGTGGGACTAGAGCTTGCCTGACAGCCTAAAGCTCCTGGGTACTTCTTCTTCTTCACATTCACAGACTGTAAACTACGACAGAAAGTTTTGGTTGTTTGTCCACTTCTAGTCCTGTTCCAGAACATAAGTCTTGCATGCAAATTTATTTTACATATCTGATTCATTTGTATGCAGACTGCTGGTTCTTGCCTTTCAGGCAGATGAACTTCGACTTTGAAGAAAGCTCCCAATTAGTTGACCTTTACGACAAGCCTTTGGGTAGGCAGTGGGTCAATTCTTGTTTTCCCCACAACAGGTCCCCAGAACCCACACGGGGAGGTCTTGAGTTTGAATCTGCACATGAAGCAGAGTTTTTCTTTCAAAACTGATCATGGCTCCCAGCCCAAAATGGGTACCAGGTAATGTCCTGGGAAGTAAAGGCACCGGTGTGATGTTGAACACATCATACACTAAGTTCCGACAGGTCTATAACAATATAAGTATATGCCCATACACTGCTGTTTTAAAAAGGGTCCTGTAGTTGTTCTAAAAAGGGTAGTGTAATTGTTTTAAAAAAGGGCCTTGTAGTTGACTAGTTACTTACAATAAACAGTAATCAAATCTACTGAAGGAGAAAGGCCACAATGAAATGACTTAATTGGTACTAGAAATTAGGGCTGTAGCGAATAGTGATTTTCACTATTCGGCCGAATACGAATAGCTGGACCAACTATTCGGCCGAATATGAATAGTGAATCATCATCATCCGGTACTTTGCCGACTGGCATGGGCGATTACACCTCGTCACAATCTGCGATCTCCTGCAGCATATATTAGTTCGTGTGCTGACACACCTCCATGCCATGCAACAAGACTGTCAAGAATCTTCTCTCGTTGTCTTCCTCTATCCCTCCTTCCCCATATCTTTCCAGTAGTCACCACATGTTCCATTTTCTCTCATCTTATAACATGGCCGAAAAATTATGATCGTCTCTTTCTGATGTCTGTGAGTAGTTGTCTTCGGACTCCCACCTCTATCAAAACCTCTTGGTTGCTTTTCTTTTGGCTGTCCAAGGTATTTTAAGCATTGTTCCGTAAAACCACATCTCTGAGGCCTCAAGAAATTGTTTGACCTGCCTACCGATTGTCCAGGATTCACAGCCATATGTTACAATTGGATGTATGTAGCAAGCAAGAATTCTTTTTCTAACCTTCAATTACAAGGATATATTGCATAAGATCTTCTTCATTTTATAAAATGCAGTTTTTGCATGACCAATTCTGTTTCTTATTTCAGTAATGCATCTTCCATCTGATGTTATCCATGTGCCCAGATACTTAAATTTCTGTACTTGTCCCAAAATACTGACTTTTATTACACATTTAGGAATAATTATTTTCTATGATAGCACCATTACTTCTGTCTTCCCACTATTCAAACTGAGGACCATTCTTCCACTTTCGTGTATATAATAGATCTTAAAAAAAACATCCATAATTTTAAATATACGCTAAAATTTTACTTCACAAAATGTAATGAATTACAGAGAAATTTGACTAAAAAGCTCAACAAAATGGGAAAGAGGAAAACGCGCACAAAACAACACAATGTAACGTTTCGGTCGGGCAGCCTTTTTCAAACACACGTGAAATACACAAACGAAGAATGGAGAGTATGTAGATCTCTAAGGGGTGACGTGAGCGACGTTTAAAAAATGTGATGCGGAATAAATGAAATAAAATAAAATAAACGATGGCTAAAAAATATAGTCACAATACTGGGAATAAAAGAAATGCAAGTGTTAATGATACATAAATGATATTGATAAGAAATAGAATAAGGTAATAATATGAAATAAAATAAAATAATTAACATTTAAAATGTGATAAGATTAGAACTATTTAGATGAAGGTATGTTGGATATTGATACCTCTTGGACTAAGAACACCAAGGCTGTGGTTAAGGCGATTTTCCAAAGCGAGACGGGTAGTATGATCGCCAGAGCAAGATTTTAATGCTGTGACAGATATGTCACCTTTACCGCTGTGGTCAGGGCTATTAAAATGAAGAGGGATTGGTTTGAGTGTCTTCTTGTCGATATCGGAGAGGTGTTCCCGGAAACGATCAGTTAGCTTCCTGCCAGTCTCCCCAATGTATGCCTTGCTGCATCGTTTGCAGATAATTGCATAAATTACGTTTAGGGATTCGCAAGTAAAAGGTTCCCTAATTTGAAAAGAACCATTAGAGAAACTGACCGAAGAAGTCTGGACAACGAAAGGACATGTTTTGCGGGTGCTGCGTGAGCACTGAGTAGTCCCAAGAGGAAGTGCTGTGTGGATCGGTGGGAGTCGGTTTCGGACAAGTATGTCTTTAAGGTTGCGATCTCGTCTGTAAACTAATCTAGGTTTCTCACTAAAGATAATCTTGGTGTCCGGATCAGAGCGGAGGATGTCCAAATGACGAAAGAATACTTTAGAAGCAACCATATTGTTAGGGTGAAAAGTCAAGATCTATTTAGGTCCATCATTGGTGGAGTTACGTTTGGTAGGAAAAGCATCTCTCCTGGTAGTACTACAAAATGTAGTACAGAATAGAAAACATTAAAAAAATGTTTTCATTATTTTGCATCATGCAGTCAGCCAGTCTGTGGTAACTAGTACCTACGAATGAAAGTATACGTAGTTTTATAACAAGTAATTAAACTTGTAAATTGTCTCTGACATTTTAGTTAATCCATGAAAGCAGCATTAGCTTTCACACACACACACACACACACACACAAATTGCTTCATGTTGTCAGCAATAAGGCAGCTTCTTGTCTCACTGAAGGTATTTCCTGCTGTACTAAACAGATGTTCACTTGGTACGCTCGTAGGTGGTGCACAAAGATAATGCTTGACAGTATGAACGAAGGTGGGAAATCTTGATATGTTTTTTTTCCAGCACTGCAGAAACAGGTGTAAGGTAACCACTATTCGTAATCGGCCCGACCGCAACTATTCGGCCGAATACCGATTAGTTATTAGGTCCACTATTCGGACCCGAAGCGAATACGAAGCAAATATTCGGTACAGCCCTACCAGAAATGGACCATGACAAAACAGGCACTCTTGGTTGTGATTCTGCAGATAATTTGCTTTTGTGTCTACGATCAGCTTCTTTTGCTCAGCAGTCTAAAAAATCTAATGGGAGGATAAGTCATACTGAGCGAAGTAGTCGTGGTGCTCCATTGACCACCAATGTACAGGGAAAACATCTGAAAATAAGTCATACAGCACACTAGGTCGCCATACTAGGAAATGGAAGAACAAGTCAAACAGAGCAGTGTTCTTCAACCTGTTTACACCCATGGACCAGCAAAACAGAGGAAACTGTTTCATGGCCCACTTCACTGCTAACACAAAAACACAGATTCTATGGTAAATCCAATAACAAAAAATATTACCATTTTCAACTAATGTGACATCTGTTCCTGCTAGTCGTTATAAAATCTCTGCAGAAATGTGGCGCCAGATTCATGTAGCCACTCCAGTATTAGGCAGACAATTAGGCAGAAACCTTTGGCAGACTTTAAGGTCATAAAGTGCAGCATGAGTGGTACCCCAAAGAATAACACTGCTGTAGAGTGCAGCATGAGTGGTACCCCAATAAAGAACACTGGTATAGAGTGTAGTGTGAGAGGTACCCCAATGAAGAATGCTGGTATAAAGTGCAGCATGAGTGGTACCCCAATAAAGAACACTCGTATAGAGTGTAGTGTGAGTGGTACCCCAATAAAGAACACTGGTATAGAGTGCAGTGTGAGTGGTACCCCAATGAAGAACACTGGTATAGAGTGCAGTGTGAGTGGTACCCCAATGAAGAACGCTGGTACAGAGTGCAGCATGAGTGGTACCCCAATAAAGAACACTGGTATAGAGTGTAGTGTGAGTGGTACCCCAATGAAAAACACTGGTATAGAGTGTAGTGTGAGTGGTACCGTAATGAAGAACACTGGTATAGAGTGTAGTGTGAGTGGTACCCCAAAGAAGAACACTGGTATAGAGTGTAGTGTGAGTGGTACCCCAATGAAGAACACTGGTATAGAGTGCAGCATGAGTGGTACCCCAATAAAGAACACTGGTATAGAGTGTAGTGTGAGTGGTACCCCAATAAAGAACACTGGTATAGAGTGTAGTGTGAGTGGTACCCCAATGAAGAACACTGGTATAGAGTGCAGTGTGAGTGGTACCCCAATGAAGAACACTGGTATAGAGTGTAGTGTGAGTGGTACCCCAATGAAGAACACTGGTATAGAGTGCAGTGTGAGTGGTACCCCAATGAAGAACACTGGTATAGAGTGCAGCATGAGTGGTACCCCAATAAAGAACACTGGTATAGAGTGTAGTGTGAGTGGTACTCCAATAAAGAACACTGGTATAGAGTGTAGTGTGAGTGGTACCCCAATAAAGAACACTGGTATAGAGTGTAGTGTGAGTGGTACCCCAATAAAGAACACTGGTATAGAGTGTAGTGTGAGTGGTACCCCAATGAAGAATGCTGGTATAGAGTGTAGTGTGAGTGGTACCCCAATAAAGAACACTGGTATAGAGTGTAGTGTGAGTGGTACCCCAATAAAGAACACTGGTATAGAGTGTAGTGTGAGTGGTACCCCAATGAAGAACACTGGTATAGAGTGTAGTGTGAGTGGTACGCCAATGAAGAACACTGGTATAGAGTGTAGTGTGAGTGGTACCCCAATAAAGAACACTGGTATAGAGTGTAGTGTGAGTGGTACCCCAATAAAGAACACTGGTATAGAGTGTAGTGTGAGTGGTACCCCAATGAAGAATGCTGGTATAGAGTGTAGTGTGAGTGGTACCCCAATGAAGAATGCTGGTATAGAGTGTAGTGTGAGTGGTACCCCAATGAAGAATGCTGGTATAGAGTGTAGTGTGAGTGGTACCCCAATGAAGAACGCTGGTATAGAGTGTAGTGTGAGTGGTACCCCAATGAAGAATGCTGGTATAGAATGCAGTGTAAATGGTACCCCAATGAAGAACACTGGTATAGAGTGTAGTGTGAGTGGTACCTCAATAAAGAACACTGGTATAGAGTGTAGTGTGAGTGGTACCCCAATAAAGAACAATGGTATAGAGTGTAGTGTGAGTGGTACCCCAATGAAGAACACTGGTATAGAGTGTAGTGTGAGTGGTACCCCAATGAAGAACACTGGTATAGAGTGTAGTGTGAGTGGTACCCCAATGAAGAACGCTGGTATAGAGTGTAGTGTGAGTGGTACCCCAATGAAGAACGCTGGTATAGAGTGTAGTGTGAGTGGTACGCCAATGAAGAACGCTGGTATAGAGTGTAGTGTGAGTGGTACCTCAATGAAGAACACTGGTATAGAGTGTAGTGTGAGTGGTACCTCAATGAAGAACACTGGTATAGAGTGTAGTGTGAGTGGTACCCCAATGAAGAACACTGGTATAGAGTGTAGTGTGAGTGGTACCCCAATAAAGAACGCTGGTATAGAGTGTAGTGTGAGTGGTACGCCAATGAAGAACGCTGGTATAGAGTGTAGTGTGAGTGGTACCCCAATGAAGAACGCTGGTATAGAGTGTAGTGTGAGTGGTACCCCAATGAAGAACGCTGGTATAGAGTGTAGTGTGAGTGGTACCCCAATGAAGAACGCTGGTATAGAGTGTAGTGTGAGTGGTACGCCAATGAAGAACACTGGTATAGAGTGTAGTGTGAGTGGTACACCAATGAAGAACACTGGTATAGAGTGTAGTGTGAGTGGTACCTCAATGAAGAACGCTGGTATAGAGTGTAGTGTGAGTGGTACCTCAATGAAGAACGCTGGTATAGAGTGTAGTGTGAGTGGTACCTCAATAAAGAACACTGGTATAGAGTGTAGTGTGAGTGGTACCCCAATGAAGAATGCTGGTATAGAGTGTAGTGTGAGTGGTACCCCAATGAAGAATGCTGGTATAGAGTGTAGTGTGAGTGGTACCCCAATGAAGAATGCTGGTATAGAGTGTAGTGTGAGTGGTACCCCAATGAAGAACGCTGGTATAGAGTGTAGTGTGAGTGGTACCCCAATGAAGAATGCTGGTATAGAATGCAGTGTAAATGGTACCCCAATGAAGAACACTGGTATAGAGTGTAGTGTGAGTGGTACCTCAATAAAGAACACTGGTATAGAGTGTAGTGTGAGTGGTACCCCAATAAAGAACAATGGTATAGAGTGTAGTGTGAGTGGTACCCCAATGAAGAACACTGGTATAGAGTGTAGTGTGAGTGGTACCCCAATGAAGAACACTGGTATAGAGTGTAGTGTGAGTGGTACCCCAATGAAGAACGCTGGTATAGAGTGTAGTGTGAGTGGTACCCCAATGAAGAACGCTGGTATAGAGTGTAGTGTGAGTGGTACGCCAATGAAGAACGCTGGTATAGAGTGTAGTGTGAGTGGTACCTCAATGAAGAACACTGGTATAGAGTGTAGTGTGAGTGGTACCTCAATGAAGAACACTGGTATAGAGTGTAGTGTGAGTGGTACCCCAAATGAAGAACACTGGTATAGAGTGTAGTGTGAGTGGTACCCCAATAAAGAACGCTGGTATAGAGTGTAGTGTGAGTGGTACGCCAATGAAGAACGCTGGTATAGAGTGTAGTGTGAGTGGTACCCCAATGAAGAACGCTGGTATAGAGTGTAGTGTGAGTGGTACCCCAATGAAGAACGCTGGTATAGAGTGTAGTGTGAGTGGTACCCCAATGAAGAACGCTGGTATAGAGTGTAGTGTGAGTGGTACCCCAATGAAGAACGCTGGTATAGAGTGTAGTGTGAGTGGTACGCCAATGAAGAACACTGGTATAGAGTGTAGTGTGAGTGGTACACCAATGAAGAACACTGGTATAGAGTGTAGTGTGAGTGGTACCTCAATGAAGAACGCTGGTATAGAGTGTAGTGTGAGTGGTACCTCAATGAAGAACGCTGGTATAGAGTGTAGTGTGAGTGGTACCTCAATAAAGAACACTGGTATAGAGTGTAGTGTGAGTGGTACCCCAATGAAGAACACTGGTATAGAGTGTAGTGTGAGTGGTACCTCAATGAAGAACACTGGTATAGAGTGTAGTGTGAGTGGTACCCCAATGAAGAACGCTGGTATAGAGTGTAGTGTGAGTGGTACCCCAATGAAGAACGCTGGTATAGAGTGTAGTGTGAGTGGTACCCCAATGAAGAACGCTGGTATAGAGTGTAGTGTGAGTGGTACCCCAATGAAGAACGCTGGTATAGAGTGTAGTGTGAGTGGTACCCCAATGAAGAACGCTGGTATAGAGTGTAGTGTGAGTGGTACGCCAATGAAGAACACTGGTATAGAGTGTAGTGTGAGTGGTACCCCAATGAAGAACGCTGGTATAGAGTGTAGTGTGAGTGGTACGCCAATGAAGAACGCTGGTATAGAGTGTAGTGTGAGTGGTACCCCAATGAAGAACGCTGGTATAGAGTGTAGTGTGAGTGGTACCCCAATGAAGAACGCTGGTATAGAGTGTAGTGTGAGTGGTACCCCAATAAAGAACACTGGTATAGAGTGTAGTGTGAGTGGTACCCCAATGAAGAACGCTGGTATAGAGTGTAGTGTGAGTGGTACCCCAATAAAGAACGCTGGTATAGAGTGTAGTGTGAGTGGTACCCCAATAAAGAACACTGGTATAGAGTGTAGTGTGAGTGGTACCCCAATGAAGAATGCTGGTATAGAGTGTAGTGTGAGTGGTACCCCAATGAAGAACGCTGGTATAGAGTGTAGTGTGAGTGGTACCCCAATGAAGAATGCTGGTATAGAATGCAGTGTGAGTGGTACCCCAATGAAGAACACTGGTATAGAGTGTAGTGTGAGTGGTACCTCAATAAAGAACACTGGTATAGAGTGTAGTGTGAGTGGTACCCCAATAAAGAACAATGGTATAGAGTGTAGTGTGAGTGGTACCCCAATGAAGAACACTGGTATAGAGTGTAGTGTGAGTGGTACCCCAATGAAGAACACTGGTATAGAGTGTAGTGTGAGTGGTACCCCAATGAAGAACGCTGGTATAGAGTGTAGTGTGAATGGTACGCCAATGAAGAACGCTGGTATAGAGTGTAGTGTGAGTGGTACCTCAATGAAGAACACTGGTATAGAGTGTAGTGTGAGTGGTACCTCAATGAAGAACACTGGTATAGAGTGTAGTGTGAGTGGTACCTCAATGAAGAACACTGGTATAGAGTGTAGTGTGAGTGGTACCCCAATGAAGAACGCTGGTATAGAGTGTAGTGTGAGTGGTACGCCAATGAAGAACGCTGGTATAGAGTGTAGTGTGAGTGGTACCCCAATGAAGAACGCTGGTATAGAGTGTAGTGTGAGTGGTACCCCGATGAAGAACGCTGGTATAGAGTGTAGTGTGAGTGGTACCCCGATGAAGAACGCTGGTATAGAGTGTAGTGTGAGTGGTACCCCGATGAAGAACGCTGGTATAGAGTGTAGTGTGAGTGGTACGCCAATGAAGAACACTGGTATAGAGTGTAGTGTGAGTGGTACCCCAATGAAGAACGCTGGTATAGAGTGTAGTGTGAGTGGTACCCCAATGAAGAACGCTGGTATAGAGTGTAGTGTGAGTGGTACGCCAATGAAGAACACTGGTATAGAGTGTAGTGTGAGTGGTACCCCAATGAAGAACACTGGTATAGAGTGTAGTGTGAGTGGTACCCCAATGAAGAACACTGGTATAGAGTGTAGTGTGAGTGGTACCGTAATGAAGAACACTGGTATAGAGTGTAGTGTGAGTGGTACCGTAATGAAGAACACTGGTATAGAGTGTAGTGTGAGTGGTACCGTAATGAAGAACACTGGTATAGAGTGTAGTGTGAGTGGTACCGTAATGAAGAACACTGGTATAGAGTGTAGTGTGAGTGGTACCCCAATAAAGAACACTGGTATAGAGTGCAGTGTGAGTGGTACCCCAATAAAGAACACTGGTATAGAGTGTAGTGTGAGTGGTACCCCAATAAAGAACACTGGTATAGAGTGTAGTGTGAGTGGTACCCCAATAAAGAACACTGGTATAGAGTGTAGTGTGAGTGGTACCCCAATAAAGAACACTGGTATAGAGTGTAGTGTGAGTGGTACCCCAATAAAGAACACTGGTATAGAGTGTAGTGTGATTGGTACCCCAATAAAGAGCACTGGTATAGAGTGCAGCGAAGTGGTACCCCAGTGACCCCCTAACTGATTAGAGAACATGTGAGAAACAAGTCATTCAGAATGGAGTAGCAGTCATGTACTAATAACTTCCCAGGTAATAGTAGAATACAAGGCAAGTGAAGATAATTTACTGGATACTTTGCAAGAAAATATGTTTACAGCGATATAAAACAACAAGTTTCAACATACTTATACTCAGAGCCAACAGTAAGTACCCTCACAACATTATTTACGAAAATATTAAAACATTAGAAAATGTGGCTGAGAAAGAGAAGGGTGAGAGCTGAGGGTTAAAAAAAACCAGTGAAGGTAAAGATTACCTCCAGTGATGTTCCCATAACCAACACCATATCTGTCTGCAGCATGTCTTTTAAGTAATAATAAAACCGCTTCGGGAGCTCTTCTCCAAAAAAGACAATATCTGGTTTCACAATGCCCTGTGAGTCAAACAAACAAAAACAAGAAGTGCATCAGTCTGCAATTAACTTAAAACATACAAAGTCACTGAGAAATCAACTGGGAACCCTTAATGCAGCAGAAACAGTATAATGTATATATATTGATTGGCACTCACAGAAAGAAGTAGAGAGACGGAAGGAAATCTTCTTCTTCTTCATTTTAACCAGTGGAACGTTCCGGATCTTCCAGAGCTTGAGTTCTGCATGCACATACATTTTACAAATCTGACTTATTTGGACGCAGACTGTTGGTTTTTTGCCTCGCTGGCAGATGCACTCCTACTTTGAAGAAAGCACCTAATTAAATCAACTCTTACGACATACTTGTTTGTGAGGCAATGGATCTATTCATTTCAACCCCCCCCCCCTCCCCCCGCCCTCACACACACACACAAACATGGGTCCCGGAACCCAAACAGGAAACACACAAAAATCAAATGCTATAGTTACCACACTAGGAATTGAAACTGTCACCTACAAATGAGGACAGCTTCTCACTGAAACTACACTTGCACTTCAGCAACTCACACAAAAAAAGTTGTCACTCTAAGCCAAGTAAGCACACAGCTTGATCTCTCTCTATTTCTTCTATTTGTTTATCATATAATGAGCCAGTGAGACAGACAGACACAGTTAACGAACGAAGGAACGAACGAACAAACAAACAAACTTTATTTTCAAAGGGTTACAAATTGGGCACGCAGGCCTGTCTGACATTCGGCCCTTCTAAGTACTCATTTTTCAGAGTACCAATGCCTGTTGTCAATAATGCATGTTATGGATGTAATAGAGAAATATACATTATGGAATAATGTATCCGCACATCATGTGTACACAATCTTACACACTCAAACACACACACACACATATACATACTCTTACATTCTCATACATGTACACTCATATACAGACATATGTAATACATTCATACACGCATCTACATACATCATCATCATCAGGTGCCTTGCCGACTGGCGTGGGCGATCATGCCTCTCCATAATCCGCGATCTCCTGCAGCATGTATCAGTTCGTGTGCCGACACACCTCCATGCCATGCAACAAGACTGTCAAGCATCTTCTCTCGTTGTCTTCCTCTATCCCTCCTTCCACAGATCTTTCCAGTGGTCACAACATGTTCTATTTTCCCTCTTCTCATAACATGGCCGAAAAATGATGACTGTCTCCTTCTGATGTCAGTGATAAGTTGTCTTCGGTCTCCCGCCTCTTTTAAAACCTCTTGGTTGCTCTTTTTGGCTGTCCAAGGTATTCTAAGCATTCTTCTGTAAAACCACATCTCTGAGGCCTCTAAAAATTGTTTGGCCTGCCTACCGATTGTCCAGGATTCACATCCATATGTTAAAACTGGATGTATGTAGCAAGCAAGAATTCTTTTTCTAACTCTCAATGACAAGGATATATTGCACAAGATGTTTTTCATTTTATAAAATGCAGTTTTTGCCTGTCCAATTCTGTTTCTTATTTCAGTTATGCATCTTCCATCTGATGTTATCCATGTGCCCAGATACTTAAATTTCTGTACTTGTCTTAAAATAACACCATTGACTTTTATTACACATTTAGGAATAATTTGTTTCTTTGATACCACCATTACTTCTGTCATAAAACACACACACATGCATACACAGAAATACATGCACAAACATAAAACACACACACATACATAGACATACATGCACACACACATTCCACACATATACACCTACACATGCATGCATGCATACACACACATACAATCACATATACAGACACCTACAATCACACATATACACTCACATGCATAAATACATGAACATGCATGCATAAATACATACATCCACACACATACATGCATATATACATACACACATCTATACATACACTCACATCTTTACACACATACATACATACTTGCAGACATACCTAAATACACACACATACTTACACAGCTACATATGCATACATACATCCACCAACATGCATTCATACACCCACATACAAAAAAGAGAGTCAGAATGAACAAATGAACAACAAACTTTTTTTTTTCAGAGGCTCCCAAGTTGGGCATACAGGCCTATCTTACATTTGGCAGTTCCAGACACTCATCTCTCAGACCAAACTTGTATTTTGTCAATAAAACAAGTTATGTTCATATACATATGAGTGAGAGGGAGAGTGAGAGAGAGAGTGGGATCTGAAACTTCAGGTTCAATGAGAAACAATTCTAAGTACTCACATCCCCCCCCCCCCCCCCCCTCTTGTGGATTCTGGGGCCCTATTAGATGGAAAATAAGAATAGACCCGCTGCCAACCCAAAAGCATGTCACAAGAGCTGACTAATTGGGAGCTTCCTTCAAAGTCGGAGTGCATCTGTCTGAGAGGCAAGGAACCAATAGTCTACATACAAATAAGCTGTATCTGTAAAACAGATATGCATACAATATTCAGATTCTGCAACAGGACTAGAGTTTCAAAGTGATCGAACAGTCAGAACTGTGCACCAGAGTTTACACCTGGTGAACGTGCAGAAGAAGTAGAAGAAGACAAATAAACAGAAGACAGTACTCACATAACATCCTCGTTTCTTGCAGGTGGGAAGTTTATCCTCAAATATACTTTCCTGTGAAAGGAAGTAACAAATATGTGAACTACATACAACCTGCCATGTGTAACTGGCTACTACGACTTCTATATGGAACACAAAAGTGTCAGCAGAAATGAATAAAGATGAATTAACATAAAATGATTTTCAGTTTTGGACTCTGTTTGGGCCACTGAGGCGGGGAGACACACTCTACAGACCAATCAGCACTTGTCGCATGATGCAATAAACATCACATTGCTTGAATTAATAAAACTCTACTTCTTCTTCTTCGCCTTCACCAGCTGTAAACTCTGGTGGAAAGTTCTGGTTTTTCATCCACTTCTAAACTCAAGTTCTGTTCCAGAACCTGAGTGTTGAATGTGCATCTGTTTTACAGATCTGACTCATTTGTATACAGACTGCTGGCTCCTTGCCTCTCAGGCAGATACACTCTGACTTCGAAGGAAGCTACCAATTAGTCGAGTGTTACGACATGCTTTTGGGTAGGCAGTGGGTCTATTCTTGTTTTACCTATAAAAGGGTCCCGGAACTCACACGGGGAAAACACTACTTAAATACCAATATAAGATCTATCAAGTTGAAAATGTCCACATCTTATACAGCTTCTGTCAAATTTTGTGTTAGATATTTATATAGATACACACACACACACACACACACACACACACATAACTTTTTTTTCTCATTTACCAGGAACCTCACTATCACACTATAAAGAAATAAGTATAGAGATCCTTTGGGGTAAATGAAACAGGATAATAAACATACAGATATGTACTGATTAACACTCATAAAATGCAGAGGAATGAAGTAGAGACAGGACATACTAGACAACATAAAAATTGAAAGCTTCAGTTAGCACACAGCTTATCTCTTCTTCCTTGCTCTGCGTTAATGAGTCCCAATCAATCCACATCAATGGGTACATCACCATCAAGCAAGAAGGCTGAATACTTTGGTACTTGCCTTAATATCTGAGCCCCTGTACTTCTCCTGACAGACAATACATGAGGCTGAAGAAAACGTTCCATGAGCTTCCACCAACTTTTCTGGAGGAACCCCTGCCACTACAAACAAACAAACAAACAAACAAACAAATGAACACTGTAAATGTGTAAGATACAATCATCATCATCAAGTCACCATCATCATCTCCAACAGCGACCATCAGCTCATGAGCTTCACCCCTCCCTGCACAATGTGTGTTTTAACAAGGACAATGAACTTATTTTAGCAGATCTGCTCTAACTCATAACTCCAAGATGACACTCTGAAGATGATGAGTTCGTTATAAGAAGGCATCATTCAGTTCACAAGTGCAAAATTTATGGAAATCCCTGGGAATCATTGCCAAAGCTTCATATTTGGTGCTTTCTGCGATGCTCTTGGCAATCAGCTAGCCGTTCTGTGGAACGAACGCATGAACAAACTTTATTTTCAAATGTCACAAATTAAGCACGCAGATCGGTCTTACATTTGGCCTTTCCAAGCACCCATCTCTCAGAGAGACTGAGGCATATGGGAATTAAAACCTGGTGCAATGAGTCGATTCTCTTGACTTTAATTACACCAAAATCACAATTAAAAAAAACATTAGGATCAACTGTTCTATTTGGCTCTGAAATCTAGAGTACAACCCAAAGAGATGAAACCTTATTACAAACTTCTGAGAACAGGGACTTATGATGAATGTCTGGTTTAGTCAAAGAAGCAAACAGTGGAGAATGAGAGTTAGAAATTTATAATCTGTTTATATTGTTATATATTTTATACATACCCACGTGCGCGCCAGCCTGCACACACACACACAAAAGATAATTGTTATTATTATATTCCATCATTGCGGCTTAGGCGTTGCGAGTCCAACTCATACCGCGATCGAAACCCACTGCTGGCTATATGAATTTTTATCATGGTATGGGGCGTCGCAGCTCAAACCAGCCTAATATAGGTACCAGGATGTATGTCCTGGGGAAGTAAGGACGGCTGGCAAAATGCTGATCACATTACCCACCAAGTGCTGTAAAGATATGGGTGCTCTTCCCATATGCCCGATGCGCCGAAGGCGTGAAAAGGGATCTTTACTTTATATTCTACCATTAGTTTGTTGAGTATAGGTGCTGTACCACTGTTGTTTGTTGTAGCTGGACTACTCTACTATACTGATACTAAATAACTCTCACATACCTCCACTGACTATTACCTGATCAAACGTAGTGTAGAGACATGCTACCTCTCCAGACAGAAAAAGGAACCTTAATCTCTTATTCTCTTCTCACTGTCCTCTCTTCTTGTCTATTTATATTCTCCTCCCTGTACACCTCATCATTCTCTTTCTCTTACCCCACCCCTAGGCCAACACTCTTGTAACATGCACACAACAGAAAGATGTGTGGAGGAAATATAAAACACAAGCAATGTCCAGAAGTGGACAAACAACCAGAACTTTTCTGCTTTGGCTTACAGCTGGTAAACATGAAGAAGAAGAAGTATTTTTCTAAACCGCCTACCTCAGACTTTAAACCCTGATAGGTCAAGAGCCATGAAAATGTTCATTAACCTTCAAGCCAAAAAAGCTACACACAAAAAATACAATGAGGAACTCTTCCCTCAAAGGAGATTATAAATGTATACATAAGCAAAAACAAGTTCAGATAACTCACATCTCTCTAGGCCATCAATATTCTGTGTGTACAAGCGTAAAAGGATTCCTCGGTCACTCAGCAGACGGGCAAAGTAATGCACATAATTGGGTCTGTACTTTCCAGACGGATACAGCTCCTTAGCCAGGGCAAAGAACGGCCGAGGGTTGTGATGGAAGAAATCTATGTCAAAGATGGCTTCTGGATATGGAATATTATACTGCTGAAGATTATCGTACAAGCCGCTGCCTGGTGTCCTGTGTTTGGGAGAACAATTATGAGACTGTAGATTTCATCATTAAGTCTTAAATCAGCGGTTCTTAAACTGGGTGCCGCAGCACCCTGGGGTGCCGTGAGTGTATGACAGGTGTGTGTGGCAGTAATCAAGAAAAAACGGCTATAAATTCTGAAATTATTAAAGAAAGCATGTTGATACTGGAAAGTTTTAATTTAAGTTGTCTTTCCTCGTCACTGTCATAAGGAGTTTTTTTCCACACTCAGACCTGTTTCATATTACACAAAGTGCCAACCGCAAAGTCCTAAAACTTGTCTTTGTATTTATCTTGAGGTGGGACTGATCCTCCACCTGCATGCATTAAGGTACAGTCAAAAAGTAAAGTTGCAGTTAAATTTTTAGTGAAATTTTAAAGTGGAAAATTTGGTCTGTATAGTAGTAACTGTTAGCCTGATCAAGTAAGTACTTATTTATAGGTAATGTGTGTGTGTCTGTGAGAGAGAGAGAGAGAGAGAGAGAGAGAGAGAGAGAGAGAGAGAGAGAGAGAGAGAGAGAGAGAGAGAGAGAGAGAGAGAGAGAGAGAGAGAGAGATCATAAAATGTTTCATTTTTTGTGTGTTACTTTGCCTAAATCAGATTTGAGGATATTGCTAGCGAGAATAAAAAGATGCATTTAAATTACATCGAGTGAAGGGCTGAACGAATAATGACTGACAGGCGAATTCGGTTGCATTCGTTCATGTCATCGCATTAAGGGCAACTGGACATAAAATTTGAAATTTTTTTTTTCGAAGTATTCAAACCGCTTAAAGGGTGGGTGTCCAGCAAAGTTTTTTTTTAGCTCGACAAGGGTGCCGCGGCGAAAAATATTTGAGAACCGCCATCTTAGATGCTAGGCTATCAGCCTGGAGGTCTTGGATCCATCCAGATGGATTTTTTTCTTTCTTCAAAACTGACCTTGGATTCTAGGTTGACCTAGCCTGAAATAAGTACCAGGTAATGTCCTGGGAAGTAAAGGTGGCCGGCGTGATGTTGACCACATCACCTACTGACCACAAGTTGGTGTAAATAAATATGGGTCTAGCAACATGTGCCCGATGTGCCATTGGTTTAAACGGGCGTCCTTTACCTGTTACCATAAAGTTAATGGAAGTTCAAGGAGACTGCTGTCATGCCAATGTGAAGAATGACTGAATGATCATCAAAATGTGAACAGTATTATGTTTCTGTTGTAAAATATGATCTGTTCACAAAAACTTTGGTCAAACTGTTCTCTTGTCTGTGTATCTTTTCTTTCACTGAGCTTGGTAGCTGCATTTCTTTGTTAAGTCAGGGAATCACCAGAAACTGATTAGCCATTAGTGAAAATCATCATCACAGCATTCGAGACAGATCCATGGCTGCTGTGATCTCATCCCCAGCAGCTCCAAAAACAAATTATCCCTGCCTGCTCTATGCTGATCAGCCATAATACCCTTAATTGCTCGTCGTCTCCTCCTCCTCCTCCTTCTTCCTCTGGCTAGAAACTCTCTCAGCAAGTTCTGGTTGCTCGTCCACTTCTGGACTTTAGTCTTGTTCCAGAACCTGAGTTCTTCATGCACATCCATTTTGCTGATCTGGCGTATTTGTATGCATTGGTTGTTTATTTTTTGCCTCTCAGGGGGAGGCACTCTGACTTCGAATGAAATCCCTAGTTAGTTGACTCTTACAACATGCTTGTTAGGCAGGCAGTGGGTCTCCACCTCCCCCGAATGCGGATCTGCAACCCACATGGGGAGAGTAACTGATTAGAGATCCATTATTTTTCTTGGGACTGAGTTAAATATATTTATACAGATGGAATAGAAGCATAAGCAATCAAATACAAAGGTTCTGAAGAGACCAGGAATGAAGAGATGTTGAAGGGAATAAAAACAAACAAGTGAAATATTTGTGTTATTTTTAAAAACATAACACGTTTATAAAAACCATACTTGATGGAAAAGTCTCAAGCAAGAGGCAGAAAGTGCTACAAGTGGGAGGATAACAACAAGAGATGGACGAACTGAGGTCTGAAAGAGTGGAAATTCAGGGTGAAAAAATACAGAATGTGTTGGCGGTCTATTTCAGCCAACATTTCAATGTGGAGACACCTGATTGAAAGCTGGCAAAAGACACAAAACTCAGAATGACCCATTAGTGTGTGTGTTTTTTTTTTTTTTACCTAAAATCAGGAATACCACTGGGTGTTGATATTCCAGCCCCTGCAACAATCACCACATTTTTGGCCTGTCCATTCTTCAGCATCGTGGCAACATCACTCAGCTTTCTCAAGATCACGTTGCTGCCATTAGAACAAAATGTCCGCCTGCAAGAGAATGTAAATAAGTACAGTAGAACCTCGCTTAACGAGCACCTCTCATAACGAGTAATTCGCATAATGAGCAAAACAAATTGTGAAAGAATGACTTGCTTGAAGAGCGACGTTTCGCATAACGAGTGGCGAGGAGAGGGAAAGTCCCGGATTGTGCGCAGTCTGTGTTCAGCATTCAATCCACTAGCATCGTAATGTCGCTTGTGATCACACACTTTCTCAAACTAGTGTTATATTGTGATATATGTACACGAATCCTCCAGGCCTACAAGATAACCTCTCTGAAGAATTTAAGTTCATCAAGATCCAGTTTCTGCCTCCCAACAACAGTTACTCCAGCCCATGGACCAGCAATTTATTTCTAACTTTAACAAGCTCTACACTAAAGCACTCTTCGAGCATTGTTTTCAGGTGACTGAAGGGACCAACCTCACTCTCAAAGAGTTTTGGAAAAATCACTTCCACATCGTTGCCTGCCTCAAGATGATTGACAAGGCGGGGGAAAAGTTACCAAGAGAACCCTAACTTCTGTTTGGAAGAAGCTTTGGCCGGAGAGCGTTGTCGATTTGTGACTTTGAGGGGTTGGAGGTAGTACCTGTGGAACCTGTAGTCAACGAGATTGTGTCTTTGGCCACTATCATGGGATTGTAGATGGATAACAGTGATATCGAAGAGCTTGTGGAAAAGCACAGCCAAGAGCTGACCACCCAAGAGCTTATGGAGTTGCATTGTTTTACAATCTTCTGGCGAAATAAGAGAAATGCTGAAAGCATGGCAAACTGTTGCATCTTACATAGAGAAGCACCACCCTAATAAGGAAGTGGTTATGCGTGTTACAAATTTATTTAATGATTATGCTGTGTCGCATTTTTACCAAATTTTGAAGCGTCGGCAAAAACAAATATCTCTGGACATCTTTCTAGTAAAAAAACAAGAATTAGCTATGTATTATAATTATTTCAACTTTTTTTTTTCTGCAAATCGAATTCGCAAAACAAAGGAGCTATGGTAGCATGGCAGCTAAATACAACAGACAAAAAAAAGGACGGTAGCTAAACACAACAAACAAAGGAGCTACAGCAACACAGCAGCTTAATACAACAGACAAACAAAGGAACTATGGTAGCACAGCAGCTTAATACAACAAAGGAGCTATGGTAGCACAGCAGCTAAATACAACAAAGAAGCTATGCTAGCACAGCAGCTAATTACACCAGACAAACAAAGGAGATATGGTAGCACGGCAGCTTAATACAACAGACAAACAAAGGAGCTATGGTAGCACGGCAGCTAAATACAACAGACAAAAAAAGGATGGTAGCTAAACACAACAGACAAACAAAGGAGCTACAGTAACACGGCAGCTTAATACAACAGACAAACAAAGGAACTATGGTAGCACGGCAGCTTAATACAACAGACAAACAAAAAAACTATGGTAGCGCGGTAGCTTAATACAACAGAAAAACAAAGAAGCTATGGTAGCACAGCAGCTAAATACAACAAACAAAGGAGCTATGGTAGCATGGCAGCTAAATACAACAGACAAACAAAGGAGCTATGGTAGCATGGCAGCTAAATACAACAGACAAACAAAGGAACTACAGAAGCACGGTAGCTAAACACAACAGACAAACAAAGGAGCTACAGTAACACGGCAGCTTAATACAACAGACAAACAAAGGAACTACAGTAACACGGTAGCTTAACACAACAGACAAACAAAGGAGCTATGGTAGCACGGCAGCTTAATACAACAGACAAACAAAGGAACTATGGTAGCGCGGTAGCTTAATACAACAGAAAAACAAAGAAGCTATGGTAGCACAGCAGCTAAATACAAAAAATTAAGGAGCTATGGTAGCATGGCAGCTAAATACAACAGACAAACAAAGGAACTACAGAAGCACGGTAGCTAAACACAACAGACAAACAAAGGAACTACAGAAGCAAGGTAGCTAAACACAACAGACAAACAAAGGAACTATAGAAGCATGGTAGTTAAACACAACAGACAAACAAAGGAACTATAGAAGCAAGGTAGTTAAACACAACAGACAAACAAAGGAACTATAGAAGCATGGTAGTTAAACACAACAGACAAACAAAGGAACTATAGAAGCATGGTAGTTAAACACAACAGACAAACAAAGGAACTATAGAAGCAAGGTAGTTAAACACAACAGACAAACAAAGGAGCTACAGTAGCGCGGCAGCTTAATACAACAGACAAAGGAGCTATGGTAGCACGGCAGCTAAATACAACAGACAAACAAAGGAACTTCAGAAGCACAGCAGCTAAACACAACAGACAAACAAAGGAACTACAGAATCACAGTAGCTAAACACAACATACAAACAAAGGAACTACAGAAGCAATGCAGCTAAACACAACAGACAAACAAAGGAGCTACAGTGGCACGGCAGCTCTATATAATACAGACTGCGACTAAAAAGCTCAAAGGAGGGAAATGAAAAGACTGGCACAAATAAAACAAGACATTTCAACAAAAGTCTTTATCAATGGAGTACCAAATACAAGAAAAACTGACCAGAAAACTCACGGACAAGACAATGGAGCTTGCAAACAGCAGTGGTTAAAATGAAACCAGAAATACATAATAGAAGAAAATATGGGCTGATGAGACAACAATCTCTTCCACGGTGCGACTCTTGTAACATTGTCCGAAAACTACACATTTCTTTTTTTTAATTAACCATCTGCAGCTGAGACGGATTCCTAGTACTCCACAATCATGAAACTTTTATATGCATTGATGAACCTCCAAGCCATATGATACACTAAAAGATACAAATAGAAAATATATCTACTGCAGTGAGAAAGTGTTAGAGAGTGCTTATACAGAACCTTTGTTGTTACATGCCAAATATGGGCAGTAAGAAGATATTTTGTTTTGAATCTACTGACAGCAGAAATGTGGTTTCTGAGAAGAAGGCAACAAATATTAGGGGGAAAAAAGAGAGAGAGAAAAAGAGGCAGTCCTTCTATAAACAGGGAAAAACTGTAAACTGAGTAGGGAAATTAGATGTAAACAATTTATATTCTCCTAACATGTTATGTCTACTATTGCAGATAGGCTCAAAGTTCTGTAAGCAAAGTCATATCTCAGAGTAGATGTGGACAAGAGGCACCTCCTGCATAAGGACATGGATAAAGGTAAGGGTCACAGACTGAAAAGAGAAAAGTCTTGGATGGTGCAAGCTGAAGAAAGACACAATTGGACATGTGTGCAGACTTGATAAATTTAGGCGAGGAGAGGAATGAGTCAAAGTGTCCTATTATGTTTCAGATTTGTGTAGGGTTCTAATCACTTTGGGATGTGAGTGCAGTGACTGGCCAGCTGGTGCTGCAGAATCGGAAGTTCAACATATGATTCATAAAAATTCCCACCAGGTGATGTGATTGTATTTACAGATGGCTCTGTGTTGAGGGGCAGACGAAGTGCATGAGGTTGAAGATCCAGCCAATCTATATGCCTGTTTATTCCCCACCACACCAGCATGGCCTAGAGAAAAGATCCAAAGTATGCTAACTACCCATGACCTTCCCAGTGAAGCTTGCCACTCTGCTCGAAGCATCCCTGTCTTCACCTTTCTCAGCATGTTTTCAGAGACAGGTACAATTATGACATGTGCATGCATCTTGCTCTCTAGCCACCAGAAAGCTGCAGTTACCGCCTCCACCTCCATTCTAATTCTAGTCGTGCTAGGCTGACCTGCACTAAAGATTTTCCATTGGCTTTCGCTAAGAATAAAGGACAACAGAGAAAAAAGGACACAGAGGTGTTCTACATTCATATAATGTAATGACGATGAAGACATACCTATTCTCAAACTGTCTGGTGGCAGATTTGTCTTTCTGTAGCAGACTGAGGTCATGCATGCCAGTGACCATGCCACATTCAGAGTCTGACTGGTAGCCTGTTCTCCGGTTAGTGGACCCATACCTTCGTGACAGACGCAGAGGTGGGCTGGGACTTAACGAAGGTGATGTGTTGTAACCACCCGATTTTGAATGACCTGTTCAGAAAACATTAGACACATGAATATTTACTAAGTGTTTGTCCGCACATCTGGGAACTCATCTGCAAACTTTGAACAACTAAATCATACAAATGATTTTTTTGGGGGTTGAATTACCCTTTCTCAGGGGTCGCCTAAGACCAATCCAAAACACTGAATTTATGAATGAGTGACTAAAATAATTGCACGGTTGGAGGTCTCCACAACATAAAGACTGCATTAAAGGGTCGCAGCATTAGGAAGGTTTAGAACCACCGCTCCAGAGGATAGTTGGACGAGGTTGGCCACCGTCTATGAATTTTAAAATTATTCAATGGTCTTTTGGACAAGTATTTTAAGGTACCTAGTTGGAAAAAAGAATGCCTTAGCATCACACTTCAGTGTGGAGGTAAATTTATCATTGTTCTGTCTGCTGTTAATGCAGGTTTACTGATGCTTATGACACCACTCACACTTGTAGCTGACATTCCTAGCCTTACACACACACTTTTAGCTGACTGTAGCCATTCCTAGCCTTACACACACACTTTTAGCTGACTGTAGCCATTCCTAGCCTTACACTCACACTTTTGACTGACTGTAGCCATTCCTAGCCTTACACTCACACTTTTGACTGACTGTAGCCATTCCTAGCCTTACACACACACTTTTGACTGACTGTAGCCATTCCTAGCCTTACACACACACTTTTGACTGACTGTAGCCATTCCTAGCCTTACACACACACTTGTAGCTGACTGTAGCCATTCCTAGCCTTACACTCACACTTTTAGCTGACTGTAGCCATTCCTAGCCTTACACTCACACTTGTAGCTGACTGTAGCCATTCCTAGCCTTACACTCACACTTGTAGCTGACTGTAGCCATTCCTAGCCTTACACTCACACTTGTAGCTGACTGTAGCCATTCCTAGCCTTACACTCACACTTTCAGCTGACTGTAGCCATTCCTAGCCTTACACTCACACTTTTGACTGACTGTAGCCATTCCTAGCCTTACACTCACACTTTCAGCTGACTGTAGCCATTCCTAGCCTTACACTCACACTTTTGACTGACTGTAGCCATTCCTAGCCTTACACTCACACTTTCAGCTGACTGTAGCTATGCCTAGCCTTACACTCACACTTTTGACTGACTGTAGCCATTCCTAGCCTTACACACACACTTGTAGCTGACTGTAGCCATTCCTAGCCTTACACTCACACTTGTAGCTGAGTGTAGCCACCTCTCTAGCCAATAGCTGTATATATGACCCACTAAGATAAAGTTATAACAAAGGACAACATACTAAATATAGAATGCCACACAGAGCTGCAAGGAAAAAATAAATATAATATCACAAGAACAAAAATTCCTTTAAAGGGTATTAATATTACACAGCGAAATACTAATAACTTCCCAATAACAAGCTGTAAATATAATTATGATGTAAATAGGAGTGACAGAAGTCAATCGTGTGATAGGACATACTATATACCTTAGTTACTGCTACAGCATCTTGCTCAGGTGATCACACCAGCTGCTAGTACTCAGAAAATTGTTGCACTCATAGTCTAGGCATTCTCAGTTTTCCTGTTATGTATTTCTTAGTTTGCTGTTAACCCTGAATGTTTACAAGCTTTGTTGTCTTGTCTGTTTAGTTTTGCAGTAACATTTTGTGTTGTATTTAGGAATCGACTGACAGACTGGTCGAAACTGCGATCATATTTGTGTATGTTTCCATATGCTCTACTGAGCTTTCAAATCTCATGTTGCGTTGTCAGTCAGGCTATCAGTCTTCATCGAACATGAGTCACCCTTTAATTGCTGTGTTCCTGTGCTAATGAAAACCACACAAAATGCCCATCACCGCTCAATGTGAAAATTGAAATAGACAGCAATCCTGGCAACATCTAACAGCTCGCATGCGTCAAATGCATAAGGCAGCCACCAAAGGTACCAATACCTACAGTCTGTCACTGGAACTGCTATTCGTAACAGAGAAGCAGCAGTCATGACAAACTAGCAGGTGCACACACATTACTGCATAAGGTGCACATACATTACTGCATAAGGTGCACACCCATTACTGCATAAGGTACACACACATTACTGCATAAGGTGCACACACATTACTGCATAAGGTGCACACACATTCCTACATAATGTGCACACACATTACTGCATAAGGTGCACACACATTACTGCATAAGATGCACACACATAACTGCATAATGTGCACACACATTACTGCATAAGGTGCACACACATTACTGCATAATGTACACACACATTACTGCATAAGGTGCACACACATTACTGCATAAGGTGCACACACATTACTGCATAAGGTGCACACACATTACTGCATAATGTACATACACATTACTGCATAATGTGCACACACATTACTGCATAAGGTACATACACATTACTGCATAATGTACACACACATTACTGCATAAGGTGCACACACATTACTGCATAAGGTGCACACACATTACTGCATAAGGTGCACACACATTACTGCATACGGCTCTGTCAGTTCTGTGGCAACCAGCCAATTGAAATTTCCTGAATTTACAATATGCATTTCTGTGAGCACAGACAATATGCATTCTCCACGAATTTCACAGCTCACAGTGTCAAACCATGCACTCAACTCCGCAGCTGGCCAACAAAACTGGATTTGTCTTTAGGATCTGGTAATCTGGTAATGTTAGTTTCAGCTTCATAGCAAACGGGTCACCCTATCGTTGCTTCGCTCCTATGCCAATGAAAAACACACAGAATCTTTATCACAGTCCCTTGTGGAAGGACTGACAGACTGCTGTCTCAGCATATGCACTAGCATACACATGCACATTTTAAGCATACGGCAGCCATCTGAAGTGCTAACACAAACAGTCCGACATTAGAAATGCAGTTCATCATGGGTAGTAGCAGAAGTCACCAACAGATCAGCAGCAGCGTCGCTACGCATGGCGCGGAGTGGGGCTAAACTAGATGGCTGGGAATCAAGAGCAAATAAAATGAAGAAAGTTGCAAGAGATGCGGTAGCTGTTGCTCGTGAGTCCCAGCCAGCTAGTTTCGCAGCGTGTAACGTCGCGGGAGATACTCTTGGCGGTGGCGGTAGTCGCCGGAAGTCTGCAATTTACATGTGACTGAGGCCCTGTTCGGGTATATTTTCGCCGCAATAATTTGGGACCGTTATTCGGAGGATAGCTGCAATATTTATTATATTATAATTATCTCTACGAAAAAAAATTGACAAATGTATAACAACTAATTCTGCTAAGTCCTAATAATGTAACATACCAGCAAGTCAGCAACAACAAATCATTACGATGTTGGGTGTAACTGTCTTGAAATTACATTTATATGTGATTTATTTATGAGCTAGGCAATCACACTGACTACTGACTTCACTTACCTTTCACATTTGCGGATGCGGCAAATGCCATGACTCTTTTCATGATCATGGCATAATTATTAGCACAACAGGCATAAAACATTCAGGACATCAGCACTCGGCACGCCTTTGCTCTAGTCAAAAATGAAAGAAGAACAAAAGTTCAATAATTAACTAGTGGAGCGGCTGTCGCTGGAGCAGCCATAGTTACAAGAAATCATCGGGAGATAACAGTTGCAGACTCCATGAAACCTGTTGCCATTTATAGACAGTCGGTGCGCACGCACGTTTGTCGCCGAGTTACTTTATCCCCGTCTGCCTCTAGATGATGGTTATAAAAGTTAGTATTTTTTTTTTTCCCCCTTCAACTTGGCTGAAAACTCTGACGGACAGTTCTGGTGTTCGTCCACTTCTTGAGCACATCCGTTAGTAGGATTTGGCTAATGTTTTCTTAACATTTCATACGGGCAAGTGGAAACGGACGGCGTTATAACAAATATTAACCTTGGTAGTGCGAGGAGGTAACTGAAACAGAAAGAAAACCAAAACAAAACCCAAATAAACTTTGGATAAAGTCAAAAAGGAAAAACAATTAGGTACAATAACTGGTACTACAATTTTATACTACATAACACCCCTACAAAAGTGGACTGCCCTATGGATTCATCGGTTCCCTTTGTTTGGGGTCGTCTAAAATTATAGTACACATGTTTTTGTTTTTTTTAAAGTACTGCAGTCAAAAGTTTGTGAACAAGAGACGTTCGTTACAACCCCAGATAAATAGTTAATGATAAGACAAGAAGGTCATTAATAGGTCCACCAGAAATAGCAGAAAGATGGGGTTGTGGAATACTTAAATGAGCTCTAACACGCTAGGAAATCACTAGAAAAGAACAACTAAAGACAATAAAGATACAGTTCTAAAACCAGATATACTTACCGTTGAAGTAAAAAATGGTAACTAAGCAGTCTCCCAGTATAAAGCAACAGGTTTTGTTAGGCTTCAAGCGGAACTAATCCGGACAGTAGGTGAAAGCAGTGCTAGATAGCTTCACGGAGTATTTAGCGCATGACAAACTGCTCCCACTGACTGGCAACACACAATAATTATACCATTGTGGTATTAGGAACAAGGAAAGTCATTAAAAATGCAGCCAATACCTAGACATCTCTCTGTTTAGTCAAGCTGGAGAGAGTAACAAAGCAAAAGCATTACAAAAACAAATCGATGTTCGAAGTGATGAAAAACTTAGACAAACGACGACTGGGGAAAGTTCTCTTGCAGGATGAGAGCCGCTTCTGCGTTCAGGGTAAGATAACTCAGTTTGTTTAGAGGCCATCGGAAGAAAAGGTTTATAATTAATTCTCTTATTGACAATACGTGAAACACACACCACACACACACACACACACAAGCAAGCGCACACGCACGCACACACACACACATACGCACTCACATTCACACGTACAAAACCTGAATGTTTTTTGGGGGTCTATGGGTTAACATCATAAACTGCGCACACAAGAGAGCTGAGTGGAAGTAGACTACAAGGCAGACCAAGGAACGGAACGGACTTTCTACCCCACTAGGACATCACGCAAGCGATAAACACCCGATGACACAAAGTGCCACCATGTGGATGAGGATCACCGTGGAGAGGTAACAGAAACCGCGTTCAGACAATTGGCCATATTTATGGCCTGCCTATATTGCGGCCCCTGGCAAAAGCCAGAGTGGGGCTTCAAATAACAAAAAAATTACGTCCTAAAAAGGACGTAAGAAAGGCAGACCAAGACGGTGAAGAGGTTATATACGACCTACAAACACTTGGGGTCACCGAATGGAAACAGCTGGATGGGGGAGGAAGATATCGACTCAATGAACAGGGTTTGGAATGCCGAAACAGAAACAGACGAATGGGTGTTTATGGAATCGGCAGCGTGCACCCAGTCTAGGACACCACACACCCGCCATAATATATTGACCTTCACCAAAGAAGCGCTGTTACAGAATCTTGAAAAAAAAAATCCCCTGAAGGATATGTGTCTATCGGGCCTGAAACGGTGCTTTAAAAAAATATTGAAGAACTGTTAGTTTCACTATTAATATGTAGAATACATTGAACAGCCTGGAAATTCGCAAAATGTAAAAGAAAATTGACATATGTAGCCTGTAAGAAACAGCAAAGGTTTGAGGATTTGAACAACGGATTAACATCATGGCATACGGGTAGTAACTCATGAGTGTTCCGTTTTTTATCTTACTTAAGTATGAGTCCGAAGAAGCTCAGCACATTGCTCAGGCTCTGAAACACCTGCGAGGATCCTAAAATACTTTGGGTAGATTTTTAACTCCAAATTTTGCACCGGACAGCGCCGTTATGCTACTCTTTTCGATTTCCAACTGCCAAGTGAATTTTTACGAGCGCATTAATGCACACGGGCGTTTGATCTCTACCCAGAGACCAGGGGGAATTACTAGAAGTCCAAGTCCACGTAAAAAAATCCCAGTCCTTACCGGGAATTGAACCCGGAACCTCTAGCACTCGAGGCGGACACTATGTCTCAAGACCACGCAACAAAGGTGAAACTTTGCAAGCTTTAGTTCGAGTTTTGTACAAGGACCCAAGATTGTTCAAATGTAGCGGGTTCTATGACAAACCGTATCAAAACTTTGCTGAAAACCTGAAGAGGTCATATTAATAATTCTTCTTTTTCTTCTTCACTTCCTCTTTTACCGCTGTGGGTGTCAAGGGAGATATAAGGTTCTCTTTCTAGCATATTATGAATTAATCAGAGTATAATAGTCAGGGGCGTCATGGACACCTTAGAGCAGGGGTTCTCAAACTTATTTTCTCCGCGGCAGGTTTGTCGTGGAAAAAAAAAATTCGCGACACACCTACCCTTGAAACGGTTTGAATACTTGCCCCCCCCCCCCCCCCCCCCAAAAGTGCAAATGTCATGTTCGGCTGTCTTTTATGCGATAAATGAAACTGTTTGGATGAATTTTTCAGTATTTCATTTTTGTTTATGGAAAAGTTTAGTTAATCGTATCTCAAATCACTTGAAGATTGCTCCTGTATTTTTTTTTTAACGTACGTTGAGAATACACTGCAGCCCTGAAAATAGCATTGTTTTCTGAATACACCTGCATCCAGAACCTTTCTTGGCTACCTCTACTGTATTTCTGTTTTCAACTGCTGTCTTCGCTGATCTCAAACAGATTTTGAAAAATTCTTGACTATTGCCGCGGCACACAGTTTAAGAACAGCTGCCTTAAAGACCTAAGTTCCCCCCCCCCCCCCCCCCCCCCCCCCCCCAACTATGTATAGAAGTTCCCTTTTTAATTTTTTTATGTGCATTATTTTAAATTTAGTTTTATGATATTTGCATTCAGAACACTATGACAATTATTATGTTGTTGATGATGATGGTTATTATTAGACACTTTATATTTGGGCACTTAAATAAAACTTATTTGGAAGTTGCGGTAATGTGGTTTTTAAAGACGAATGGTGAGAATACCCTGCAGAGATAAAAAGAGTAATGAAGACATCTTGAAAGAAACTGGCCCACGAGAAAACTGATTACCCACATCGTAAACAGACAATCTACATTCTTTGGTTATGTGATGAGAAGGAGAAAACTGGAGTACATCGTGACGGTAGGAAATTTGGAAGAGGAGGAGAGGCAGAGAAAGACCAAGAGAAAAGATGGTGGATAGTTTGACATCGTGACATGAAGGATCTTCTGTGTCAGAGTTGATTGAAACTGCATGAGAAGGTTGTCGATAGACCTGACTAACAACGCCACATGGCATGGACTCTAAGGAGAAAAAATAAAACTTAAGCCTCTTCATACCTTCACTTTTAGATACATTTTGAAGCGATGAATTCCATACCCCACCCCACCCCCAACGTTTTCTTTGTGTCAGCGCCCTGATATAAGCGTGAACAACTATCGAGGTCTGATTCATTCAACTGCACTATGGTGTAGATTGCCTTTACTCTCCATTGAAATCTGGTTTGCTTCTGCAGTGGACTATTGCCCTAACGAGTTTGAGGTTTTGAACAACGGATCAACATCATGGCACAATGGTATAACCCATAAGTGCCCATTCTTCTTTGAATTCAAGCATGAGTCACAATCTGATTATATGTCCGTCTTGCCTTTCCTCTGAGTGTAGTGAGCCGGCCAGACACTCTGGTTACACCCAAATGCCTCATTCTCTCCGGGGCATAATAATCTACCTCTACTGACTCCATTGCTTGTTACCAAAGGGCCTTGGCCACATCTGTCTTGTCATGTATCAATTCACCACCCAGTGGTGCAGATCCAGCCAGTCTTTTCATTACCCACCAAACCAGCATAGCCTGGAGAAAAGGTCCAAAGTATGTTCACTAGCCATGGACCTTTCCAGCGAAGCTTGCCACTCTGCTCAAAGCATTCTTGTCTTCACCTTACTCATCATGCTTTCAGAGTCTCTTACAATTACGACACGTGTATGCATCTTGTTCTCTAGCCACCAGAGAACTGCAGTTACCGCCTCCACCTCCATTTTCATGCTAGATATTGTGGTGTGGTATGCTAGGCTGTCTTTCAACACAAAGTATCAGTTATAAATGTAAAAGATGTTGGAGCTGTTTGGCATGTACTATGATGCTCTTTATTCTGCGGTACCCCTTAACCTGCTGCGTACCTGGCTATGCTGGTTGTGAGTGTATCTAATGGTTCTCGGCAATGCTTGGGCCTGCTACCGGCAGTTTTCATCATCCCCAGCGTGGGTCGTTAAACCCCACCCGGACCGTACCACCAGCGACCAACACGCGGTGACACAAAGTGCCACCATTCGGATAAAGATCACCCGGGCAAAGTCCCGTTCAGCGGTAAGGTTATATGAGGGCCCCGGACTACAGCCAGAGTGGGGCTTGTAAATAACGAAAAATGGCGTTCCACATTGGGAACGGATCTAATTTCTACCATCCACATCGGTGATCTCCCTCTTTTTAGAGGGGACGGCGCTCATTTTGAGTATAGGGTAAAATTTTCCCCTTCAAGGACCCCTTCCACCCCCCTCTCCTCCTCCACGCCCCCCCCCCCTCAAAAATAAAAACCCAAGTACTGTTAACAAGAACTATGAATTAATCAAGTAACAGAGAGTGTATTGATCGGCACTTATAGAAAGAAGTAGACAGATAGAAGAACACACTAGACAACATAAAAATCGAAAGCTATAGTTACCGTGATTAACAAGAATTAGGAGAAAAAACAAAAACAACAATCAATCGCCAACAACTGGTAATTCAGCGTCTAAATATAAATGTGTTGACACTGTTTCGTCTTGACGTTGTCTGCTATGTGTGGTCGGTGTTGGACAAGGCACAACGGAGATCACTCTTCACATCAAGCTGGCAGCGCGGTTTTGTTTTCATGACTGTTGAAGCTGAAAATCCGGGTTATTACAAGTACAAATGCACTCAGTTTCAAAATTGCATGACGCTCCCTTTGAAACTTCCGAACCCAATGTTAGGGTCCTGTGTGGCTATGAGATGGCGCTGTATGCTGATGGTGCATAGTGTACTAGAACTTGAGTCATTTGTCTTGACGGCAATAGGTAGGTCTCTGAAACCCAGCTTGGGAACCACTGATCTACACATTAAAAATATCCACTCCATCGCAAATAGAACATGGGAAGTGCGAGGATTCTCACACTCGCAGGCGACTGATTATTTTTAGATCTGGTTTCATCAGATAGGAAAATGTACCGAGATATTTTGATCGCGTTGCAGACGATGTCTCACTGATGTGAGGACATGTGTTGAAAAATTAATCAAAACAAGGCATGTCTAATGTGATGTTCCCTAAATAACTTCATAGCAAAAGCTGATCAACCGGAATGATTTAGATGAACCTTGAGACTAATTGCAGGTGCAATTCGAATACACTTTTCGAGTCAGTTCCCTCTTGTTCAACATCTACTTGTTCATAAGCAAAAGTGATTCAACCGATGGAGGGCGTGTAGAGGATTGCATGACTGCGCTTGAGACAATGCATAAGACATGAAATTCGAATACCTCTTTTAAACGAAGTCCATCTTGTGCCTCCTCCTCCTCATTGAGAGTCCTCAAATCCTCTTGTTCGTTGCATGAGTGGCTTGTTGGGGTGGAGGCTGTGTGGAGGATGCATTACTGCGATAAGAAACAGAATAAGCAGGCAACACATACATTTTAGCCTAAGAGAGTGAACATCTTGTGCAATATATCTTTCTCCATTGAGATGTTTAGAAAAGAATTTCGTGGCTTGATAACTACACCAGTCTTACCATGGGAGGGCGGTGGGTCAGACAATCGAACTGACCAGACTGCAGGAGATAGCGATTTTTGGAGCCATCAGAGACTGTGAAAGTCAGGCAAAGCACTGATGAGAAGGAGGGATTCTGAGCTTACTGGTGTAAGACAACGAGTGCAGATTTCTGAAATAGTCTTGTTGCATTCTGGAATGGAATGGCCGTGTCAGGGACACGAACGAAAAACATGCTGCAGGATGATCAGCAGATTGTGGAGAGGCATGACGGACTACGCAGTCGGCAGGAGCACCTGATGATGATGATGAGCTTCTGAGATCTACTTGGTGTGTTACTTTAGTTAGTGCGGAAGCGCAACTAGATTATACGGTCATGGTGCTAAATGGCGTGGGAAGGTACCGGGGATCTGGCCGATGCTCAAACTCAAGGGAGAGCAAGCAGACGGATAGACAATTAGAACAAATAAACTGGGTGCCATCTGAGTTGGAACTCTCGGTTTTGCTGCTAAAGGTTGGCGGAGCGACGCTTATGTTGTAGTGTTGACAAGTGAATATAGTGTCGATCATGACGTTCAAATCAACATTCGATGACACTCCCTTGTTCTTAAAAAGGTACAAAGGACCAGTTCATGTTGGCATATCAATAGGAGCAATTTTCATGTCGCCATGCGCATTGATCTCGACTATGGGAATTAAATGTTTGTTCACCAATAGTTGACACTTGCAATGTCCTCAAAGAACAAAATACAGTCTGGTAACCTCCATCTTCGAAAATACATTATCGTGCTGGAGTTTTATATCTCGAAAAGTTCGTCCCGCTAAACAAATATCCTACTACATCTTACAGAAAATCAGTTAATTCGTTCCCAAATTAAAAACTTGAAGAAACATTCAAATAATAACAAAGAACCACTCTATCTGTTTAGGTACTAGGTGTAGCCCTTGGAAGTAAAGGCGGCCGGAGAGATTTTGACCACATCACCCAGCCCGTAACGCCCAGTACGCCTGTGGGCGTGGAAGAGGAGTAGTTATATCTGCTAATTATCCATACTATTTGCCGAGATGGAGGCGGAGGGGAATTTGGAGGGGACATGTGCATGGGAATTTTGAGGGAAATGTGGAGGTGAAGATTGTCGATGGCGGTCAAGTGACCCGGCGGTTACCAGAGGCCAATTTTTAGTTATTTTAAAGCCCCACCATGTCTTTTTTCGGGGCCCTAAATATAACCGGGCCTTAAATATGGCCTAACGGCTGAACGAGTTTACGGGGCCTCTCCACGGGTGATCCTCCTCATGCACATGGTGGCCCTTTGTTTTACCGGATGTTTATCGCTTATGTTATGTCCTCGTGGGGTACAACTTACCCACCTACCTCGTCGCCAAAGAAACAAGAAGAAGGAAGCCACTGACAACAGCTGGTCTCACAATTTCATGAAGATTATTTTTTTACTATACATATGTATCTTTCTTCTTCTTCTTCTTCTTCTTCTTCTTCTTCTTCTTCTTCTTCTTCTTCTTCTTCTTCTTCTTATCTTCCACCTTCCCTCAGTGAAGTGTCGGGTGGAGATGAAACATTTGTTGATGAGCTCTGTCAAGAGCACTTTTAAGATTGATGTTTATTTCTGTAAGGCTGTTCTTAATGCCATCATTTCACCTTCTGCTCGCTCTATACCCGTTGTAGCGTTTCAGTGTGGCTCGCTGTGGTATATACTACTAAGGCATTCTTGTTAGGTGTTCAAACCACTTCTTTTGTTGTTTTTTAGTGACCTGTAAGACTGGTTTTATTCCTAGCATACGTATCATATAAATCAAGTGTGAAAAAATGTGTAATGCTATACAGAATGCATATTTATTGCCTAAAAAACTCTTGGTCAATTTCTTTATATTTTTTAAACATTTAGGTGAGAGTAAAGTAAATAAAATAAAAAAAAATTTTTTTAAATTCAAGGAGCCTTTTTTAGTAGTAAAGGCGCTAATTATCCAGTTTATTTGTGGAGGTGGAGGCGGGGGGGGGGGGGGGGGGGGGTGTGGAAGGGAAATGTGCGCAGGGGAGGTGTGGAGGGGAAAAGGTGGACGTAGAGATTGTCGATGACGGTCAAGTGACCCGGCGGCTACACGAGGCCAAGTGACCGCCCACCTTCCCCAAGATGTCAGTCTGTTTTAAAAGTGTAAAAAAGTACAAAATTTACAAAAGTTAAAAAACTATTTTTCAAAAGTTCGGAAAATTAGGAGCGACTTCCCCTTTTACATCTTGTTCCCCTTGGGCTAATACTGTTTGGTGGTGGGGCCCCTACCTCTTTACCGTCGTATGTTATTATTAGTTGGGAAAAGACTTGGAGAAGTCAAGGCGAAACAACTATTACTCTCCAGTTGTTTACAAACATAAGGCGGCGCCCCCTCTAAAATTTCGGGCGACCCGGAGGATTCCCCGATTTCAAACTGATAGAATACTGAAATTGCGTGGGTGGTCCTCTCTTTCATTCTCAATCATCTTCTCCTATGTCTGTAGATAGACATCTATTAATACCCCTTAACTCTCCTTTCTTGTACGTAGCTCTTCTGCTCTGTTTGCCCCTGGCCCCCCGCTAGGCAACGTCCCTGTACCGACTTGTGTTGTTAATAGTTGGGAAATGATGTGGGGAAGTTAACAACCATTACTCTCCAGATGTTCCCCTAGGCGGCGCCCCTGTCTCGACAGACAGCCCACAACAAAACGTGTTTACTGGCCACAGCAAAGCAAAGGTCAGAGACTGTTTGTCACTTACAAAGTCCTAAATGGTGACCCCATATGTCCCCTATAGTGTTTTTATGTGTAGGTCTCTCTCTCTCTCTCTCTCTCTCTCTCTCCTCTCTCTCCCCCTCTCTCTCTCTCCCCCTCTCTCTCTCCTAATCAATTATCCTCTTCATTTTGTGTGAGTGTGTGAGTTGATTCATGGCGTATGTTCCAATGGGGAAGGGGGCGGGGAAAAAAAAAAGAAAGAGGGAAATTAGAAAAAGAATTTACATGGGAAAAAAAGCATTGGGGGAAGGAAAAAATTTAAAAACAGTTGTCTTGGAGTTGACCCAAAATGTAAACGGGAAATTTTTTTTTTTTGGTAGTTTTTTTTTTGTTTTTTTTGGGGATTGGGGGCCTTTTATGAACTTTTTCTTAAAAAGGGGGCCCCTAAGGCTGCCCCCCCACTTACGTTTTCCTTAAAAAATTTATAAGTTTCGGATTTAAAGACAGAACCCCCACAAGGCCAACCCCAAAATAAAAATAAAATGTTCGTTTGTGCTCCCCTGGACGAAAGGAAATTTTAAAATTAGAGGGCACATTTCCTGTTTTTGGGACGGTTTTCACCTAGTCATCTCTTTGTGAAAATGCAATTTTTTGTTATTGGGAAACCCTTTCTGGCTCTTTCCAAAGGGGCCACAAAATAGCCCCGGGCCCTAAATTACGGTTAATGGTGAAAAAAGGTTTCTGGAAACCTCTCCACGGGTGGGTCCCCATCCACATGGGGGCCCCTTTTGGGGCATGGGGGTTTTTGCTTTTTGTGATGTCCCGGGGGGGTAAAAAAAGATAGATGATAGGGTATGTCTTTTGAACCGGGTGTGCTGAAATTCAAAAGACCTACCCCTTTACACGTAGCTGCACAGAGTTTATACTGGGCCCGCAGGAGATGAAAGTTTTGAAACACTTTTTATGGTATTTAGATGTCGCCCTTTTTTATTTTGATTGTTTTTGGGGCCGAAATGGCCCATAAAGGTTGTGTAGCTAGCCAGGTCCCTTTTTGACAAAACAGCATTTGTAGCCCCCCGACTTCTTTGGGGACGTGCTATGGGGTTTTCCCCGGGGCAAAAGGCTTTAGTTTTTTGGGAAAAACATTTTCTGTATCATAATCCCAGTTTTTTGATTATCCAAGGAGCCTAACATTTCGGTTTTGGGTTTCATTGGGACGTATGACGTTTTTTTTTTCCCATAACCTACGGTAATGTACGGAACCGGGTTTTCTTTGGGAAATTATAACAAGAATAAATCAGGGGTTTTCATACCTTTAAAGAATAAACAAGCAATTTAAAAAAAGAAAAAGAAAATAGTTACAAATTTGCAAGCCACAATGACCCGGGCGTGGGGATGACATTTTTAAAAGTAGGAAAGAAAAGTCCTTTGTCATATTTTTTAAAAAAAATCCCCTTCTCGGGAAGGCTTTTTTACAAAAAAAAAGAAATTTTTAATTTTTTGGGAAACCCTTTTCATTAAAAAGAAAAATTTAAAAAAGGGAAAACAAAAACCCCCTACCCCCTTTTATCTCCGTCCATAAATTCCCTTTATTCTCCTCACAGTTAAAATTTTGGGCGGGGCCCAAATGCACGCTTCATTTAATGAATAGGGACAGCGTTTACCGACGATTTTTTCCCAAAGCAAGATAAGTTTCAGCATGAATTTGGTAGGTAGACTGAAATATTTTTCACTGGAAAAAGCAAAACAAGTAAGAATTTTGTGTAAAATATGAAACAAACACACGGGACTATATGTTATATCGTGACAGGATAAAATTATATGCTATTTGCAGTCACAAACCGTATTATACATCAGCATTGTTCGTCATCATCATGCGCCGCTCCGATAAAGCTTTCGGCTGTCATGCTCGCTATTTCACTATCCTTAGAAACCTTGGTAATCTAGCTTGTATGTAAACACAGTATAAACTTTATTAGGGAAAATTAATATAACACCTTACACACTCTAAGACAACCACACTCTTGGGTAACGTATTATTACGGACACTAGAATTATTAAAACAAAGCACTAAACCGTTAATAGTAGTAGTGAGAGACAGCATCAGTTGATGACAATATTCTTGTGAGGGAAACCAAAAACACAGTTCAGCTATAGAGTAGACAGTGATTGTCTTGTCAAATAATATACGAGATACAGACCTACACATCTTCCGTGCAAGAATTTACGGCTGTCCCGTCATATATCTTCTCATTCTGTTTTTTTATTTTTATCTTACGTTTGTTCCTAATGAAGTAAATAAAGTGTGTCTGTTTACAGTAGCAGCTGCGATATTGCGCCTTTTCAGCCAACATATCCGCCTTCGTTTTCGAGTATTTGTGGACCAGGTTTGCTTAATGGATAATTTCGGTGTGTGGCAGGCCTTATTTATGTGGTGTTCCTTTGGTCCCCTATCTCACAGGTTGTCTGCCCTAGAGACCCCCAACAGAGCACCCTCAAGGACAGGCAAAGGGCGAGATCATGGGCATTCCCAGCCATTTAAGAAGAGTCCATAAATGCAGAGAGCCAACAACCGACGCCTTGGCAGTGTACCTACCCACGGAAATCGTCACGCACCATACTCATGTCTACATCCTTATACTGCATCCTTCCAATCGTCACGGACTGAACCTACCGGGAGCTAGCGCAGTACTTGGGACATCGTATGGAACAAACAAATAGCTACGTTATTCTTCAGACAGGTTAGACACCTTTAATGTGGTTTCATCTGGAATTTAGCGGAGAAGTGTAAGGCAAAAAGAGCATACAGCATGGATACCCTTAGGCCCTAGGTCCACACATTGGATCCAAAGTAACGTGCATTGTGAGGACGTTCTGCTAGTGAGTAAGACTATTTTTAATTTTTTCTTGTTTTTTGTTGGTGGGGGGGGGGGGGGGGGGCAGGGGGGGCGGATGTGCCTGAACTTCGTTTTCTATGACAGATGAAAGGCACCAGACGGACACTTAAACCAAACCAGCAGGACCACTGACAGTTTTGCGTGGTGAACCACAACGCGGTAACCGGAAGCCGGTAAGCGAACAGCAGAGGATGCATTCAGAGAAGGGATCTCTTCCTCGAGTTACCACCTGCAAGAGATATGTTTGTCTAGGCTGCGAGCAAATCTTGCGTTTTTGGGCGAATTTCAGCTAACATGATCGTAGTTCTTTCCACTCGTCAGACGTTTCAAAAAAAACTTTAAGGGTTGTTACATATAAGTATTTTCAGCCAGCGGACATTACCAGTGTTCCAAATTGGCTTTGGAGTAAGATTGTGTAACTCCTTATAATCATAACGAGCCAACTTCTCTCAGGCTGTGGTGATATCACCCCCCTTTAACATGTTTTATTGTGTAATGAGAAGTTCTGATCTATGGTCTATGGGGGGGGGGGGGGGGGGGGGTCTTTCTATGAACATGATATCAATAAGTGCTGTTCATTCAAATACCGATCTTCCCCTTTATTGATGAAACAAAATTGTATTCCCATTCCAAGACGTGGGGTGGGGGGGGGGAGTATGGTGGTGTGTGCGGGGGGGGGGGGGGCAATAAAATTGTGAATTCCTTCAGGCTATACACATATATTTCAGATGATGGAGAATCCATGTAGACATTGAAACAGTGTGAGAAATAATGTACCCGGTATGATCCGCACTCGTAGTTGCAAAGCTGAGCTGAGAAAAAGACACCACCGCACTCAAGACATGCCATAAATGTTGCGTTCCCACCTTCAACACACAGCGCAAACTTTATATTCTGAAGTCTGATTGTATGTCCGTCTTGCCTTTCCTCTGAGGTCCAGCTAAAGTCTGATTGTAGTCCGTCTGCCTTTCCCCTGAGCGTCCAGCTAATGTCTGATTGTATGTCCGTCTTTTTCCTTCCTCTGAGCGTCCAGCTAAAGTCTGATTGTATGTCCGTCTTCCCTTCCTCTCTGAGTGTCCCGCCCTGAAGTCTGAATGTATGTCCTTCTTCCCTTTTCCCCTGAGCGTCCAGCTAAAGTCTGATTGTATGTCCGTCTTCCCTTTCCTCTGAGTGTCCAGCTGAAGTCTGAAAAGTATGTCCGTTTCCTTTCCTCTGAGGGGCCAGCTAAAGTCTGATTTTATGTCCTCTTGCCTTTCCTTTAGCGTCCGCTTAAAGTCTGATTGTATGTCCGTCTTCCCTTTTTCTGATGTCCAGCTAAAGTTGATTTTATGTCCCTTTTTTT